>JARFXV010000519.1:0-122304 GCA_031761425.1 Cosmopolites sordidus | reverse complement strand
AGCTCAATGAAATGAGAGGAATTTTTGATGTAGGACGGTGATTTTTCTACGAGCGGCTGTAGGGTTTTCACTAAATATGTTGCTAATTTGTGAGTTGGTGAACGATATGCGCAGACAATGGGTTGATTTTTGGAATACGCGAGAATTTTTCGCGAGGTATTAAAACTTTTTTATCATCTGAAGAAAGATTAGAATTATTGATGACAAAACGCCTCTTCTTCTCTAGTTATGTTGTAGGATCGTTAGAAATTTGCTTATAATCTGCACTCTCTAATAGATCGGACATTTTAATTTCATAGTCAATAGTATGACCGTGGCATTACCTTTGTCGGCTGGAAGAATTGTTACGTCTGAATGTCTGCGTAACTAACGAAGGTTTGATCTCGGGGGTTTGGAACAACGAAGGATTCTGGCAATGTCTTGGCGAGTTTCTTCGGCTTCAAGAGCAGGTAGGTGGGATACAGCATCTTCCGTTTGGAAAATTATTTTTTCTACTGGGATAGTGTTAAGAGTCACTGCGAAATTAAAAGCTTCTGATATAGCTCTATGGACTGAATAGCTAATGTTGGTATTCGAAAAATTGTGTACAAAATTATTCGATGGAGGTGTTGGATTTTGGGATTTAATAAGGTGTAGAAGTTTTATTTTTTGGATGTCAGTTTTTTGTTGGGCGATATGTTGGGCTTTCTGGGTAGAAATTCGGTCGAAAGTATCCCAAAATATGGGATGGATATTGAAGCTGTGTAGAGTGGCAAATGTACAGTACATATTGTGCAGATTTGTTTTATATAACGAACGTCTAGTGTCGTGGATAGAATTTCTGAGCAATGCCGAATTAGCCCTGGATAGTATTCTCGTGATGCACTGAAATTTGTTGTGATGTTTTAACTGTAAACAATTTGGAATGACGTTGTTGTCTCGACAGGATTTAAGAAAGGTTAAGCCGCAGAGAAGACGGCAAGTGAGGCGGCAAGCGGCCTTAGAGTTCCAAATACAGCGCCCACCCACAACCTCATCTATTAATGCAGAGGTCGCGCCGTCCACGTTCTTTTCTAGTTGTGAACTCTGGAGAGTAGGCAGATTGAGGTCTCGGAGTAAATCAACCAGATTCTCTTGAAAATGGCTTCAAAGTGGTAGCCGAAACAGCTAAGCCAAAACAACTATAGTTTAAGCACAAGCCAAAAATTGATAGTCCGGGAGGGGCATTTATCGTGGTAATTTATGACCGTGGTTTGGAACGCTCAGCTGTAAGGCCAGTTGCTAAATAAACTTAGCCCCTAATCTTAAATCCTTTAACCTTTAATCATCAAATCATAATTTAATTTCAGTCAGCTGGTCAGCAAAATTTTTCATTTTTTCAAGTTGCTTTAATAACACTAAACTGTTTACCCAGCTTTCTGTTCTCCAAATGTATATTTTAGATTCTTAATCATATATTAGTCAATAATAGATTAACAGCGAGAATACTAATAATGCAACAGCAGGGGAAAATTTTGCTAATATCTGTATGGTATCAACACGCATACCGTTCTATTTTATTACCACTCGGCGAACGAAACGCTCTTCTTACGCTAAAGTCTTTTTAATCAAACTTAATAGGTTCACTTACAAGATAAAAGCTCCTTATTGAGGATTAACCCTTTCTGTTAAAAGCACTGGGTTTTGAGACCCAATAAAAGTACACAGCGAGGATTACAAGCATGTAAAAGCAGGAGGGTTCCCTCTTAGACCGGCCTAACTTATAAGTTTGTACGAGTTATGATGAGGATGAAACACGATAATTATCATCAGTTTAAATTTATTTTATTTATATATAAATTATAGTAGGATTTCGATAATAAAAATAATGAAACATTATGTTAGCCATACCGTATAATATTATACAAAATAATGGAACCATATACTATAAAGTTAAAATGCAAAATCGGTAAGACATGTAAAAAGAAACACAACAATGTTTTTTGTTAAATTGAAAAGCCACAAGGTTATTTTCTATAAAACAACAAATTACTTTCATGTACTAGTTCTATGTACGTTTGCCTATGTTAATATTGGATGTTTAAAGTTAAATGACTCTCTTTATAAGGAGAGTTAATTGTAATAATGAAAGTCTTTTGGTTGTGTATATCGAAGTTTTTTATTGCTAAAAATTGAATTAAAATATTACATTTATTTGTGGTTTATTAGAATTGTGGTCGAAAGAAGAAGGTGTAGAAGGTGGAAGAAAGAAGGTGGTGTAGTTGTTCCAGAAATACACATTAATGATCAAAGCTTAATGAGAAACCAGTCGAAAACAAGTACCCACTACCTCGTATTGACGAAATATTAGATAATCTAGGCAGATCAGTCTATTTTATCACCTTAGATCTTGCCCACGGCTTTCATCAAGTTGAAATTAACCTTAAATCCATGTAATCCATGTAATCCATCCAATAAAAAACAGCTTTCACGCACGGGCGTAGCCAGGATTTAGTTTTGGGGGGAGGGGGGGTAGTTTAGATTGAAGTAAATAAAACAACAAAAATATACTTACATGAAATTTTATATATATATATATATATATATATATATATATATATATATATATATATATATATATATATATATATATATATTCATCGGAAAAATTACGACATATTTATAAATTTCTTAACTTTAAATGAAATGGTTAAATTAATTTCGTTCCTCTGCGCTAAATCTAAAACCATTAAAGAAGAAATCTTCGGCTTTTTCTTTTAAATATATCCACTACTTCATCTGCATGAATTTCTGTTCCATAGTGAATGTTCATGAGAGCCAAACTATTAGGTCTGTTTTCACTTGTAGTGTTTCGTAAATAGTTTTTCAGTCTCCTTAGGCTCGAGAAAGACCTTTCTGGGGTAGCAGTGGATACAAGAATGGTAGCCAAGATTTGCAGTAATGTGTAAATATTAGGATAAAGGTTTTTATCGCACATATCTAGGCATTCCAAACTAGATTTCGGTGTAGGCGAGATACTTGTCATCACTGTTTTCCATACTTCAAGTTCTGCTTTAACCACTGATATGTTGCTTTCGGGAAGCAGTGACGAGTACATGGGAATTGCTTCTTCAATTTCAGAACTGGCAGTAAAATTTGAAGGTAGCACACCAGATAATGCTGACACTACTTTACGATGTTTGGTAAACCTTTCAATCAATTGTTGAATTGTATGATCAAGAAATGGAATGAACAAATTAATTTTGTAATACGTGCATACATCCAATGCAAGAATGTTCGGTCTATTTAATTGTCTTCCGACGACGCGTGGCATTCGCAGTATACCACCATTTTCTTCCAGTAAAACCTTTGCGTCTTCATAGAGATGAAGATATTCGACGTCAGTGTTGTTTCTCAAGAGTTATAAGACATTAATAACATCATCTACATGTTTGAATGCCGTGATAAGATCGATGTCAATTGTCTGTTATTGTTTTGATAGCGACAATGTATAGCTCATAACTTTTTGAAGAATACTTAGCGAATACTTAGAAGCGTACTTAGCAATTGGGCGGCTTGTTGCGATGTTTCCTTATTGTGATTAAATTAGAGTTCTTCGAGAGCATTCGCAATCGCTGAATAAATTTCCCTGAATCTTATAATAGCTTCATGTTTGTGGACCCACCGTATTTCACACATTGAGAGCAAGCTTTTTATAATATTAGGTAATATTTGGCTTATTTCGGGGGGGTTTGAACCCCCAAAACCCCCCCTTGGCTACGCCCGTGTTTTCACGGTATCTCACGGGCACTACGAATATTTAAGAATGCACCCACCACTTTCCCAAGAATGATGGATACAATACTCCGGGACTACGTATACAAATTCTGTTTCATCTACATGGACTATATTATCACATTTTCACGATCTCTGCAAGACCGTCTAGAACACTTCAAGAAAATTTTTCAGAAATTTAAAGAAAAACTAAACTAAAAATACAACTGGACAAAGACAATTTTTTAACCAAAGAAGTTGGGCTTCTTAGGGCATATACTGACATCTGATAGAATTCGACAAAAATTGAAGCCATCCAGAAACTAAAAATTCCCAAAATATTAAAAGAAATCAAAAGCGTTCTTGGCCTAATAAAATGTTATCGACGATTTATACCAAACTTGGCCAAAATTATTTGGTTCTCTCGCTGCGGCTACCACGATTGACCTCGAAAACGAAGAATATGTAGAATGTTTCGAGAAGAGCAAACAACTCATTTCAAATGCACCCATTTCACAATATCCAGACCTTTCTAAGAAGTTCACATTGACAACTGACACTTCTAACATCGCTATAGGATGAGTACTATCCCAAGATAATCAACCTATCACTTACTACTCCAGAATGCGTAACTCAGCCGAGAGGAATTCCTCGACCATAGAAAGAGAAATGTTATCATTAGTAGAAGCTTGTAAACCACTTGCGTCTCGTGAGAGAGGGCGTTGGGGTGCCGCCCCTCCAGCATTTATCACAGTAAACAATTTTTCAGAGCCCAACTAAACAGAGAGACCGAATAACTGAAACACTTCATTATACTCCACAGTGAAATTTTGAACCTTCAGTTCATACAAAGAATTGTTTCAAAAATGTTACGAACACTCTCGCTAACACAGCATTCGCTGACAAACATCGAACTTATGAATACCCAAGATATATTTGCTTATAGTCCAAAGAAGCGCTAATATCAACTGGTTGAACATACAGAATCGGTGGTATGTCTAACAAATGAGGAAATGCTCATCATTATAAAATTCCTATCCAATTTCCTCATACTCAAGCCCTTTCCACTATCTACCCCGTACAAAACCCTAGTAGTATCATATGGTACACCTACCCAGTATTATGGACAAAATAAATAGTTGCGGTAATGTCAGAGATCAGAAAATAAATACATCTGCAGGAATCCTAGAAAACATTCGTGCCAAATACCGATGGTTACCGCCTGCACTATTGCCCGAGTAAACGGACCCAGTATCTTCAACACAGACAACCAGCTTGTCCTTAGTACCAGCAGTCCTGCTGACGTATCAACAACCAGTCAAAGAATTAGCATTTCACTAGTTCCACAATAATCGCCAATACAATAGTGCAAAACGTGCAACGTGCAAAAACAAGCTGTACGTCCGTAACCAGCTACCATGAAGCCCTGCAAGTAGCAGTTCAACCGGGACCTTCAACCACAGCAGAAAATACAAATTTCCCCAATCGACACGGACATAAAAAAGAACATGTAATCGAACCAATCGAGCCCTTTAATCTCGAACCTCTAACGCAGACGAGCCTATCGTTTACTAGTATTATTTTAATCATATTAAGTATTTCAGCTATGTCCTATATAACAATACGCAAGAGGAAATGACTCACTGCATTTCTCTCCAAGACCCAAGATCCAGGCTCCCGCACTTAGACAAATCATCGAGAACGCTGAGAAACTTAAGGATGGAGGAATTATATCCATCGATGATGACAATAGGACAATGCACTAACCAGTCAGTCTGCAACTATATATATATATATATATATATATATATATATATATATATATATATATATATATATATATATATATATATATATATATATATAAATCAACTTAACGGTGTATCTTAGCCGTAAAATTGGTAATTAATTACATATATTATAAAAGTGAAATATAGTTAAATGTACCTTTAACAAATAAAAGTTTTTTTTGTGTTTATCGGACCGGGAAGTGTTAAAATTCTTTAGACTGCGTCCAATGAGACCACATGGCTGAGTGTAATCGTGCACCCAATGCTGGCTTCCACAATCTCATGTGGAATACACAACAATCTGCGTCTAACCTAAATGAGCATTTTACTGATTACTTGAATGGGGACGGAACCTAGCAGTTGGGTGTAACAGCACTGTGGTCTCATTAGACGCAGTCTAAAGAATTCTAACACTGCATATATACACCATCCGATGGGAGGTCGTCGAAAGTATGGGTTATTGAATCTGAATAGGGTTTCCCTATTCTTGATGAGATAACATAACAGTCTGGTACGTCTAGAGACAAAACATGTGCCCTATTTTCAAGAGACAAAACATGTAAACATTGCATTTCAAGCAGTATGAAAATTGATTTTCGAGTTTGTAATATTCAGTTTCATAAAATGAAAACCGAACATTTTTAATATTGTATTTTTATATTTCAGCTCTTCATTAGTTTGATACTAATTTTCATCAAAGGATTCGCATATATTTCTAAAAGAGATTGGCCATGTATGGTCTATATTAATCCCCCAAAGAAGTATTTTGATGGCGCGATGTAAAGATTATGACCATCTGGTAATCATATTCCTTTAATTCAAAAGAGATTAATTAATAAGTCGTGATTACAAAATATTACTAATTTCAGGGGTTTGACGTGCAAAACAAAATAATTTTATTATTGGATTAAATGTGTGTGTTCAAGTTTTTTGTGTACATATATCACAATCACAACAAATACTCATTAATTCAGAGCAAAAAAATCCCCTACTTTCATTTATTATCATGTATAATTAGCTAGATATAATTAGTTAAACATTTCTCTATATGCAAGACCATAGCCAAGCAGTTCAATACTCAATCAGTTTAAAATGGCTACTCCAAAATGTAACTGAATAAAGTCCCAGTCCGGAAAATAATTGTTGCTACAAAACCTGATGAGGGAGTGTAAATAGAGTAATGAGACTGTTTTTTTTAATTCAATTAAAAGTATCATTCTACATTGTCTTTGTCAAAATAGTTATTTTGGTAAGCCAGACAGCGCTGAAGACGTGTTTTTTAATCTTCATAGTAGTGCTTGAACTCAGATACTAGAATCGCTTTCAGCTGGTCGATTTCAATGTTTTTCAATGTCCCCAAAAAGGTTTTGTTTGAGGTGAAATTTTCATCTACAGGAATATAAGAAACCTAGTTAATAAGGGGGCTACGAAGATATAGAAATATTTTTACTTCCCCAAAACTACTTAATTGAAATCGCAGTGTATCAAGGCGGATTGTCGTAATGTAGTACCTAGGTGTTCTTGATCGGTCTCATATGAATCATCCTTTCCCGTCTTTCAAAAACCTTTCGGCGAAAATGCTGGTTTACCGTTGAGACACGAATTTCTTATAGACGATCTTCGGGCTAACGAAAGAGCAAATCAGCATGCTTTTGATCATTCTGGTTTTTTTGGACCGTGGTTAAGTTAGAGAGTGCTATACGTAACTGCGGCACTTTGTCTCCGTGTCGCATTTAAAAATTCAAGACTCGCAAGTGTAATGATACACTTCAGAAATTGAGCGTGATTTTCAATCTGCCCTGAAAAGTCAAGACATATTTCCCCTTATTGTCTTTTTGATTCTGCCATAGGTTTTTCGGAACCACTTTTGCACAAGTGTTCGATCTCACACGAGGGACCCTTTTCGAAATCTTTCAAAAACCGCTCGGTAAAAACGCTGGCTTACTATTTCGCCTTGAAGCACGAATTTCTTATGACTGATCTTCTAGTCTCCAAAAGAGCAAATCAGCATCCATTTCATCTTTGATTTGTTCATTCTGGCGTTTTTTCATCGTTGTGAAGTTAGAGGGTACCATTAGTCTCTGGAACTTCGTTTCCGGGTCGTATTCAAAAAATCCAAGACTCGTCACAAGTAGTGACACGTTCTAGAAAATGAGAGTAATTTTTAATCCACTCCAAAGACATATTACTCTCCTGTTGTCTGTTTGGTCATGTGAAAAGTATTTCGGAATCATTTTCATACAGATTTTCTTCATACCAAATTCCTTGGATTAAATCTGATAAACGGCTGTGTCAGTCAAATTCAATTTTTCTTCTATCATTCTGACCATCAATCAACGATCAGAACTCACAAGTTTCCGAGTTCTGTGGACATTTTGATTACTTTTTGCAATTGGAGGTTTTCCGCTGTCAGGTTTATCTTAAATCGCATTTCAGCCTTCTGAAAATGCCTTAAACTACCAGAAAACCTAAGTTCTTGACAAAACATTGTTTTTATAGGCTCCCTGAAGTTTTACAAAAGTTTCCATCCAACTGTGTCCAAATCTGAAACAAAATTTCATAGCTCACCGTTGCTCGAAATTGTTGTCACTCATTTTCAGAGCGAACTAAAAAATCCGGTACAAAAATATTTGATACCGATCACCAAGCGGTTCTAGGGAGTTTCAATTTATACCGAAGGCGCATCAGATGTTTACGGAACACCCTTCCAAAAGTCTACAGTGTTACTAAATCAAACGCTACACCTCCACCGATTCTCATTGCTTTATTTGCATGCCTCGTACACGGCCTCAGATTAGATTAATTTAACAAATCGACCGGGGCTGTAACACAACAGAAAGAATAAGGATATTAAACTCAACAATACACATAATTAGTATGTAACAATACATTATATATTCTTAAGTATTACTGTAAGATGTGCTTCTATGTAATTAAGGTACGAATGTTTTAAATGATCTAACAATTAATCTAAACAAAGAAGAAAATAAAAATAACGTTTCTTCAATTCCTAATATCCAAATGATATATAGTATTGAAGAAATTTATTTCAAAGCAGGAATAACTTTTTCTCTATTAATTTATATGATTAATATTTTATAATTTCTTGCTGGTGCAGACCACATTTGAATATCCTGACTTCTCTTAAATTTGCTGTTATGTACCAAAACAAGAGTTAAACTAGTATGTTTACGCAATCAATAGGCGTCCAGTATGTGTATTTGATTTTCCGTGTGTTTACCAAAACGAGAGTTCTAGAACGATATAATCTACAGGAGCACCAAAATGTATAGCTAAGTAAACCACGACAACCCTTCCGTTAGAACGAGTTTGTATTTTCCGCATGCATGGGAAAACCAACATCGATATTTTAGTCTGCATTTATTTACTTGTTTGTTTAAACTATTAATTATACTACTCTAAATACTATCATTTTTCTTTTATTCTCAAATTACCAATGCAAGGTTTGAACTAAGTCTCTAGATATCGAAATTTAGATCGATTATAACCGAAATGTAGAGAATAGAAAACATGAGAGAGGATATCATTTTAACGAACTTCCACTAACATTGCCGTATGCAAAGCAATTTTATATCATTAACGGCAATGTGTACAAAAATTATAATTGATTTGATTGCTTAGTTAAAATAACATGAACTTTTCCGAAAGATGATACTGCAATAGTATTTCCAAAAAGTAGATTTCTTACAGTAATACTTCATGAATTTCCAGCTAACATGTTTTGACACTCTTCGAAATTAGATAAGTTCGATTTTTTTACTTTGATGAAGAAAATCTTTGATGAAGAATGATTTAATGAAGAAATGTCGTGCGTTGATTCAACACTACTTTTTACATGCAGAAACTATTCCGCAAACTGAAGAAAAGTTGAAAAATATTATAGAGACTCTGCTCCTTTTTCATAGTTTATAAGTGATTTATAGAGTTTCGATACTAAGGAGTTCGTTAACACATTCCATAATATTGTATTGGCTGATCGTAGAGTGATGGTTGGTAAGAAATATTTTAGAGATGATAAACATGTCGGAAGAATGAGTACGGAGTATCCTGCATTAACATTTGGGCATGAGAAAGAAACCAGCGCGATGCTGCGTTGGCTTACTACAGATAAAAAAACGAGTCGAGTTATCACTTCTAAGCGGAATTTAGACAGATATAAATTCATTTTGAATGAGCTTCCACTGGGATTCATGGGTGCTGACGAAACTTGGATTAATCATTACACACGAGAAGCGAGGAAACAGTCAAAATAGTGGTTTTTCCAGGCGAACATACCGTTAAGAAGGCGAAAACGCTTCCATTCGGCTGGAAAGGTCAAGGTCACTATTATTACCAGGCAATATCATTATCGCCTATTTGGAAAATGGTAAGACGATTGCAGAAAAATATTGCAATATGCTGCATTGTTGGTCAAACTTCACGAAAAGTTTATAAAGGACGCTTTTATTTCGCGAAGAAAAAGTGCATGACGACAACGCACCCGCCCATTCGTTACCGTTGCAACAGCAAAATTAATTTATTAGTACTACAAATTGACACCGCATCTACCCTATTTTCCTGACTTGGCTCCGTTGATGTACTACGTATTTTTCTTTTCAAACATGAAGAATTCGGAACTAGGATTAGATGCATGCCGACAAGACATCGAAGATCATTTCGCGCCAGGGAGCTAGTTTCACCATGAGTGAGGTGAAATTACCCGTTACAGTAATATCGTCTAAGGAAATAAACTTGAAGGACAGATTCTGAAACGTTATGTAGAGATTGAAATTTAGGTAGGTTGAGCAAGGATAGTGAATTAAACTATGGTGTAATGTAGTATTAGAACAAATTAGTAAATAGAAAAGCTATTTAAATTCTTAGACTAGGAGGACACTGAATAGAATTATATTTTATGATTTAGATTTAGCCTCTTTTGAAAGTCTTTCAGATGCTGAAAATGATTGGCTGAAAGGATCTGAGATAGATTTTGTTTGAAGTTACAGGATACTCTAAGAATGTTAAGTTCCTGACAATCCCGCAGTATCTGAAACACTGTTAGAGGTATATTACACCGCTATATGAGATTATCGTGGGAAAAGTTACAGTGTCCAGTTCTTAAGCGATTCCACCTAACACGGTCTGGTCTATTTGAAAATGAAGGTAAGGAGAATGTAAAGAATTCTTTCTTAATTGCCCAAAATTTGTTTCCAAGTTGTCCAATGTTCGTCCAGTCAGCTTAAATTATATTTCCGATTTCGAGTAAAAGTTTTCTATGCAGATCTTTTGGGAGAAAATGCATTAAGAATGGAAGTATTCATAGAGGCACCCCTGTTAGCTAAAAGGTCAGCCTGTTCGTTACCTTCGATGCCAATATTATTAGGAATCCAAAGAAAGACGCCCTTAATGTTACAAGATGACAGATCTTCCATCAAGCAGAGGCAATTAGCAACTAATGGAAGATGAAAACACTCGCTCTCCAAACAATGAAGAGCATTTAGGGAATCACTGCACACTAGCCAGGGAGTAAGAGTTTGTGGCTATGAGCATGAGTTGATTGGAGAACTGGTGTTTTTTTTTTACAGATTTTGTCGAAGTTCGTGTAGGAGTTTGAAGTTGCGGAATTCATTCGAGAAATTATCGTCACTCACATGGAATGGAACTGACGAGCGACACATTCCGCTATTTCGTTCCTGTCTGACAGCTAGATTCCATTGTCAAGAATGTGAATTGAATGAATCCTTTCCTTGTTCCAAAAGTTGGAACAAGAGGAATTATGGTCAAGTGATTGGATAAAACTAGTCCAGGATATTCTTTTTGAGTCTAGAAATTTTGGGGCTGCCTGGAGTCTTTTGAATTCTATAAAGTTTCTCTGAGTTGACAATGTTTGAATTTGTTCAGGGTTACCTTTCTTTTCTAACCGACCTGGCGCAATCCAGATCAAGAAGATCTCCAAATAGGGTTATGGTCGTTAAAGTCTTCCCCGAGAATGTAGGTGAGACGGAGCTGTATTATCACTTCTTCAAGCTATTTGTAATGTGGAATAAGATATGTTACAGATTGTGATAGGCATTTGGATGCATGTTCTGACTGCTATTCCTTCGAGTTTGGATGTAATGAGAGCAGTCTAAGACATCATGGAGTAGAATAGCTATTTCGCCAGCAGCTCTGACAAGTCTATCTTTGTCTTTTCTAAAAGCCTTGTAGTATTTCAATGTAAGGGAGTCAGAAAGCCCGAGATTGGTCTCCTGGAGCATTAGAGGGGCGGGTCTGATCCTTGCTATCAAAGATTTAATCTCCAAGAATCTCTGGAATATTCCATTAACGTTTCATTGGGGTATTGATTTGTAGAAGATGAATATTTGTTAGGAAAAATCGCTTATCAACCAGAAAACCAATTTGTTAACATGGCCCTTGGAAGAACTTGGAGGAGGTCTATCTATATCCATCAAGTCCTCGAGGGAAGCCACCGAAGACTTACAGCTGCTTCTCGAGGCCGGTTTGACTATTCTTTGACTATTGATTGAAGCAGTTGTGGGTTTTGTGTGAGTACGAGAGTTGGAAACAGGAGGGTTGCGGTTTGGGGAAAGAAGTATGAAAGAGTTTAGAGGGGAGGTGGGGATGAGGGGGTTTGTGGGAAGTGAAGTTGATGGTGGTTTAAGGGAAGGTGTAGAGATCATTGGGTCAGGAGGAGTAGGGAAAAATTTAGATGCTTCGCTATTATTATTAGATAAGTTGTTACTATTAAGATTACGCTGTGTGGCATACCATACCACTATTTTTTTCTCGTTTACAACAGTATAAAACTTAGTTATGTCATTTGATTGAGAACCATTAACTTTGGCCTTGACCATTAATTATGGCAGATTCTCTGTGACTCCGACTTTTTGAATATGATATTTCTCTTTGTATATTGGACAGCCTTTCTACCTAGGCGAATGTTTGTCTCCACAGTTCACGAACGATGGCGGGGGAGGACAAGGAGATTCTTCATGAGGAGATTTTTCACATGAAGGACAAATTAGTAAGTTGGTGCAATTTTATGAGATTGTGTCCAAACCTTTGACAATGAAAACAGCGTAAAGGGTTTAGAACATACTGTCTGACTTTAAATATTAAGTATCCTGCACAAACTCTCTTAGGGAGTGAAGACTTTCGAAAAATTAGACTATTTGTGGTAGATAATTCTCCATTCCTTTTAGTTGTTATACGTTTAATAGCTACGACTCCTTGATGATTTAAGTTTTGTAGAATTTCTGCCTCGCTGCAATTGAGGAGACCGGAACTTGATATTACTCCGTTACAAAAATTAAGGGAATGATGAGGTTCCACTGATACTACGGAGTTACAAATTTTCTTCATTGTAAAAACCTTTTCAGATTATTTGCAGTTTGCAACCAAGATAAGAACAGAGCCGACTCTCAACTTCTTCACTGATTCAACCTCTCCAACAAAACCAATTAAATACTTATGAATTATGAACGGGAAAAGCTTTCTCAGAGTTTCATATTCGTATTTCACTAGAAAATATATATCAAAATTGTTCATTTTGGGTAAATTCTATCGGTGACACCACCCTGAGTCTTTTGGATCCCATGAATGGGGGGGAAAATTTGAAATATTTCGATGTCCACTGCAGCAGTGCTCCATACTATAGCAATCCTGAATACTCGAAAGGGGTGGGTGGTACTTTGGAGGCCCCGTTACGACAGCTGATTTCTTCAGCTGTCACTCAGTTCGACAATTCGTAATTGTTGGAAGGCATAAAACAATTGGAAAATTGTAGTGCAATATGTATTGAACTAGAGGAAGACTACGTTGAGTAATAAATCGATTTTTGATAAAAATAATAATATTTCATTTAAAAGTTATTTACTTTTTTACTCCACACTCGTATATTACGAGTTTTAATGAGACAGGGTGCAACAGAAATAGTTTCCTACGAAAAGCGGTTTAGGCCAACTCAATACAATAATCAATACAACTACAATAATCAATATTAAATACTAAACAGAAATATGGTCTAAAAAACTGTTGGAATCTGGCCAGAACGCTTATTGACCAAGACTAGATTTAACTTTGATTGAGCAGCTATTAGGCCGGGAAATTACGAATATGAAGAAGTAGATGTTTAAAATATCTTTCAGAGAGCTTTCCTATGAGAAAGATACTTTTCTTTATAGATAGTTACTAAATTGATTACTGGACCAAAAACGGGGAGTGCTAGTGTGCCCTAGAGTAGTGTGCTAGATCCGCAGAGATATTTTACGTAACATATAATTAATAATTAGATCATATATTAATTCTAGTAGTTTGACTATCAGGCAAATTTTAATCCAGCCATTAATAAGTTAGAGGCCGATAGTAATAATCAAAGGTCAATATATGTGGCTAGAATGATAATAGTTATTAAATTTTTTTTGGATCGAAAATTGATTTATTTTTCAATCTAGTTTGCTTTTAATTTTTTTCCAGTATATATAATTTTAATTCAGTATACTTCACCCAACTAGCACTTCTGGAAGTTCGAAGATGAATTTCTTTCAAGATCGCTGTTTTGGTGATGATATCTTCATTTGAGGTGAATTCCTTTCCAGTGAGCCGTTTGTTCATGTTTGGAAAGAGGAAAAATTTAGAGGTGTCCGGATGTCTGGATAATAGGATAGCTGCGGCATTAATTTGTATTGTATATATGTCAGTTCCCCTGTTGCTATGGCGGACAAAAAAGCTGATGACTATGATGCTTTGCGTATCTCAGAAAACAATGCCTATGACCTTGCCAATAGAGGAAATCGTCTTCACCTTCCTTGAGGCATGTTTTCAATGTTCACAGACAAAATTTCATAGGAAATTCATACTTATTTTTGTATACAATGTTTATTTGTGCAAGATTATCATTTCATGTATTATTTCTGAGGTCGTGTCACTGAACATTCTATCAATTCTGTCAATCCGATTTAATCATGGATATTTTCATTGTTGTGGGGATTGAATAAAAACTTTATTAAATTATTAAATTATTAAATTATATACCTTATCAGGAATAAAATATTTATATGTAGGTTTAAATGTTATATATTCTTTGTATGCACAGAAGTGTGGCAATGTGCATGCTCTTGTTTTGACTTGATCCATGCATATTTGTATTGTCTTGGGGATTCAATAATATTATTATATATATATATATATATATATATATATATATATATATATATATATATATATATATATATATATATATATATATATATATATATATATATCCATTTTTGTAATACCGCGCTTAAGCCGAGATCATTTTTTAATTTTTTTTGTTTCCATACGAATCAGTGAGTCCTAAAACGAATTTTGACGAATTTTTTGTTGGAGCTGAAATTTCACATTTTTTATATCTTTTATACTATTAAAGTTTCAGTACATCATTATAGGTGGCGCCAATATCATTTATAAACAGGTGTCTGATTATTAACAAAGTTTATAACAATATAAATTCTTATGAGACAAAGCTTACCTTGCAGTTTTGGTCTCTGATCTTTGTGTTTTGATTGAGATTTATGTATTGGTCTTGAAAAATTGTTTAATTTTTTTTATTATTTGCATATTTTATTATTGTGTGGTGCTTGTAAATACTATAAATAGGATATGCTATAAACAGTAATAAAATATGTTTCTCGTAAAATTTAAAAAAATCAAAACTTTTTAAGCAAAAACATTATAATAAAAAAATTAAGTGAAGATATATCTGGTGTTATGCAGCACCTGAACTATTTTTCTAAAGCCGATTATTAGGCAGAACTCGCCATAGTAAGTAAATACACTTTGAGCACATTTTTTGTGTTGATAACTAAAATACAAGTAACACATCTGTGAATGTCAAGTCCACAGTCTGACAAATATAAAACACACTTATTTTTGCAACCTTCGACTTTATTCATTAATATATTTTGCTTGAAGAGCAATACTAGCATTCCAATACTTTTCTAATATTTCTACACCTTTTTTAATAGAACTTTGCTTCTTTGCCTTGAAAATATCTCTCAGTTTCGGCAATTACGTGTTCATTGGAGCGAAATTCATTTCCATCGAACATTTTTTTGACATCTGGGTACAGGTAATAATTTGAAGTGCAATTAATACAATTTAGCCCTCGTTGCCATCGATTTATTACATGGTGCATTGTCTAGTTGTAACAGTACTTTTTGCGATCTCATTTTTTAAGTGCACCAATAACAATATGTAATATTCGCTGATTTTACCTTTCTCGAGATAATCGATGAACAATATCCAATGCGCATCCCAAAATACAGAGGCCATAACCTTGCCTACCGATAGTTGTATTTTTGGTCGCTTTGGACGGCTTTCACTGCCTGATGTCCATTCAGGCAAATGCCGATTTAACTTCGGAGTGTAGTTATGAATCTGTGTTTCATCCATTGTCACATACCGCATAGAAAAAAAATTGTTTAAACAGCTCCAAACATTGCTCAGATTGATTAATAAATTGTTTTTGTTCCGCTATGAGTAATCGCGATAACCATTTCGACAGCAATTTCCGCATACAGCATTCCCAAAAGTTCGTGCAAAATGGTGTAAACACTTTCTTTCAATATATTCATATCAGCTGTCTCTTGTAGTTTTAATTTATGGTTTTGTGAAATAATTTTGTGAATTTTTCTGGTGTAACCATCTCATTTGGACGTCCAGAGTGTCATCGGTGCTTGTACGGTCACGTTTGATTTCAGCATATCAATCAATTATTGTTGATTTTCCAGAGGCAGATTCCGAGCAGTTTGTTTTGCTTCAACGTTATTTTTCTTCATCAAAAAGAAATGCTTAATTAACACACGAAATTAATTTATTATTATTTATTATTTATTATTTATTATTATTTATTATTCTTTTGAAAATAACAAAAGTGGCGTCACTTAAATCATAATAAGTAAGAAACTAGTAGACAGATTGTCATGAAATTTTGATACATGTGTTTGAAGATTAACACAATCGACCATGATAAGGATTTTTCGTAAGTAAAACCATCTAACATATATGTAAAACCGGGAACTTATTGACCGATATATTACATGAACAAATTGCCTTTTTCACGAAGTGATCTAACTGATTTGTAAATGAAAAGCTAATTTTGCTTTGGCAACTAGATCAAGGAAGTTGTGGTGTATATTGCATAGATTATAGGACATAGGGTTATAAGACATAAGATCTATAAATAGTTCATATGTCTTCTCAAATTCTTGTCATTTAGGACGCTTTCGGAGAAAACGGACGATATGGTTAATTTAAATTGATACGTACGTATGCAAAACATTTTTAATACAAACATAAAAAAATATAACAAAATATATAACACTATAACTAATGACATAAAAACTAATGATATAGTGTTTGCAAGATGAGGTTAGTTAATTTGATAAACGGGTAACGGGTAATCACAGCAAATCTTTGAAATTTAATATTATCGCATAAATAATAAACTAGAGAACATGAAATGGCTTCATTGATGTCGATGTATTATTATCAGCAATTTTTATATCTCACACGATATTTTAAATTTGTTAAACGACCCAAAATATTTTTTTTATATCTTTATACAATGAGTTTAAAATGATTGTAATTTTTGTAACCTTGACAAGTGGTTACAACCTGTCTAGTTGTCATTTATGCAAATGTATTACCATTATAAGTAAGAAACAATAAATGTTGAAATGTTGAAATATGAATACAGAGTATGTAGGAAATATAACGCAACTTTAATAATTAACAAACTTTAACACAACTTTAGTAAAAACAAAAACAATTACTTATTTTAACAAAATTATTTCTTTTTATTCAAAATACATGCCTTCCGCATCAAGACACCGCTGGACATGTTCACCCAATGTTTACATAGAATTTTTATGACGTTTTACAAAATCACCCTAATGACCTCGTCATGGCATTTTGGACTTGTGTAACACTGTCATAAAACGTTCCTTTCTCGCCCAGTTTGAGTTTCGGGAAAAGGAAATAATAACACGGAGATAAATCAAGCGAATACGGACGATATTGAAGCCAAAAATCATGAACAGCAATGGTCCTGTGAGATGATGCATTATCGCGCAACAAAAATCAACTTTCCGGAAATCGATATTTAGTACTCACTCGAACGATTCTCTTCCACAAACGCTTTATAACACAAGGTTCGCCAGTTATATTTTGGCCCTGTGGAACAAACTACCGAAGTATGATACCTTTAGGATCGTAAAAAGAGAACAACATTATCTTGTTGAGCATCAACACTGGAGGGCCTGGGGACTTCCACGTAGCACTTTGAAGCTTTGCTTGAGGATCATGCTTGAAGCACCAAGTATCGTCCTCAGTTTCAATCGATTTTAAGAATGTGCAGTTCCTTCTGGCTATATCAATAAAATCCTTGCAATGGTCAACGCGAGTAATTTCTTAGTCTTCATTTAAGGCGTGAGAAACAAGTCGAGCAGGGACTTTCCGTCTATTTAAATCTTTGTCAAAATTTCGTGAATCATGTATTTGGTCATATTTAATTCCTCCATTATCTACCCCACAATCAAATGCGCATCGTAGGTGATCATTTCACGCACTTTTTCCACCAACTCATCGCGATTTTTGTTTTGTGGTCGGTCTGATTTTGTGTCGCCTTTTGAAGCATCATGACCGTTCTGGAATCACTTATATCACTCGAATACACATGCAGAGGATAAGCAATCATCACAATAAACTTTTTTTTATCAATTCAAACGTTTCTGTCAAAATATTACTGAACTTGAAACAAAATTTCATATTAGCTCTTTGTTCCATCGTATTTTGGTGACGAGGTGACGAAAGGTACTGTCAATTTGACAATCCGTTGATCGATTCTAATGACGGCAGTCCCATTTTATAGAGATTTACAGCTGTCAGATTATACATTTTGTTTACAGTTTTGCCATTACAAGTTGCTTAGTGATCATTTGGCTTATGGCTATGAATCATAGCTTCATCTGGATATAAGGTTAAAAGACGTCAAATGCTGTACATAATTAACAAAATTCGAACTAGAAATCTTCTGTGAATAACTACTGAATAATAATAGTTTCTTCTACAAATGAGCTTCGAATTATACCCTATAACTTTAAAAAAACTCCCAATAAGGCATATAGTATATAACGCAATAAACTAGGAGTTGATTAGAAATTAATTCAAATTCAAAAAGTAGGGCTAGAAATGGCATATATGGATTGCAAAATAGGTAGTTAATTCTTTTTTGTTAAATATAAGGCTAAAAAAAGTTAATATAATTAATATTTCAAAAACATCTATTAAAATTGCTTGATATAGGAGGTTTTGCTTTTATTAGTTGCTTAGTGACTGTGTCTTAAACTACGTTCAAATAGTTCTAAAATTATATATTGGTTCTAGTTAAGCTATAATAACTTAATAGAAAAAAGTAAGTAACTTAAATGAAAAAATGTTAACAACTAATACATTAAGTAAGATAATTACAGATGAAATCCTTCACCTTTATAATTTATGCATTAGTGAAGATTAGTTTCACTTTAACAGTAATATTTTCAAATAGAGTGCTTTCTAAATATTAATAGTGCAAAGAAAATTTTTTGTTTAGAATCAGATCGACAAAAATACTTAAATTACATTAACAACACACTCTGGAAGATTATATTTAAAGCAGAAATAGAAAAAGATGATGCCATTAACTTCATAGGTTTATGTATAATAAGGAATGTCATTAAATTCGAATTTGATATTTATGAAAATCCACCTTTTTTGATATAATAATCCCAAAATTCAATAAAAATTCAATTTTAAACATTACGGAACAGAAAATCAGCCTTGTTAGTGCTTGCGTTAGCGAAATAGTTTCTTTTAAGTTATAATACCTGTAGGTGTTTGGAATCGCATATTCACTCTGGCAAAATTGGCGGATTTCGTATTGTGTGTATATTACTTATAAGCTAACGTATATATTCGATCAGGTCTCGTCTTTATATATTGTTGTAACAGATCTCACCTTAAAAGATAAATTTCTTGTATAAAAAAAATACTTAAAACTTACCATTCCCTTTATCAACCCCACAAATTGGCCAAGTTTAAATTTACTAGGGCAAAAGGAAAATTTAATATAACTACTCTATCAGCCGGATATGTGGTTGTCTTTAATTTATTCGGACCTCGTCTAGCTCTTATCTCACCAACAAAATTTTTACATACATACAAGGAATCAAGTCAACAGTACCATGGATCACACAAGTCAGAGCTGATCTGGGAGAGGCACAAATGGGTCCGACAGAGATTGGGGATAGAAGTACTTACATAAACAAAATACATATGTGGAACGTTGCATCAGAGAGCGAAGTCTCGAGGAGATCGGGAATAAAGTGGACGGAGGAGAGAAAGAGAATCTACGGAGAGAGGATGCGAGAGGTGCGGAGGACCAGAAAGAACACTCGAAAATGAGTCAGAATGCTTTGCGTGATCCAACCGGGTCTATACGCATCTAATAATAATCATATTCATCATTGTAAGTTTTATTCATTATATGTAAGTATCAAAATCCCAAGATATTCTTTTAAATTAAATCTAAAAAATAGTTTCAAAGTTTTAGGGTTATATTACAACAAATATTTATGTACTGGTGATATTTTCCTATTGCTAAAGTACCTAATTATTAATTTTTTCTTTTTACAAAAATATTATTTTATATTATCAATATAAATACCCTTTGAACTGTCTAGACTTGTGCATTTTATACCTGAATCTTTCCTCAACGCAAGTTAACCGTCATAATCGTGTACTATTTTATTGCAAGATTTTAACCCTTTATTCCTATACTTGTTCCTGTACTTGTTAAATCCATGTTCAAATTTTATTTCTAATTTAAAATTTTAGTATGTTGAGTTTGTAATATCGTAATGTGAAACTATGTATTTCACATTGTAAAATACATAATTTTTTTTTAAGTTGCCAAATGGAAGTAATTTTATTATGTAAAGGTTCTGTTTTCAATTTGATTTGTAAACAAGATTTAATTTAATTTTCCATTTTTGATAAATGCTGAAATTGCGATAAATGGTCATGAAATAAATCAATAAGTAAATAAGCAAATAAATTAAAACTAAAAAATAAATAGGATAATATATGTATACATAATTTAGCTATATAGAAAGATCTCGAAAAATAATTGCAAGGTAAATAAATATGAAATAGAAATAAGAGTAGGAAAGAAATAGTTTAAACTTATATTTATAAATATTTGAATTGGATATTTTCTAAGTTTGGAACTAGAAAATGTAATTATTACGACTCTATCGTTTTAAGCCTATTTCTTGAAGCATAATAATTTGGAAGAGTTTCCAATTAGGAAACCGTCTAATTGGCAAATTATTAACAAGAATATTGAAACTATGACCGGACGAGCTATATTCCAGCTTCTAAGATGATACAACGAATTATGAATGATCGTTTTTAACAATTTAAAACCATTTTGGATTATTGGAACGATTCAATATTTTTTTACAGCTCGATTATCATAAAATATATGTACTAAAATGAACAAAAATAAATGAATGAAATCATAATAAATTATTTTTCTATAAACAATTTTTGGTTAAATTGTTCTTATGAAATGAATTTACGAGTAGTCATATTTTATATTACCACGCCTAACTATTTTTCCTTTAATATATTATTCAATTTTGTAATATATTCTAACTGAATTATAAACTGGAACACTCTAACGGGCGGCGGTGGACTGTAATATTTTGTTAAAATGTAGGTATTGATATTGTTAAAAATTGGTTCCTGAGTTTCATTATCTACACACTCCCGGACATATTTTGGCATACGTCGAAAGTTTTGTATGTATTAAAACCAAGAATAAGTATTTTACCGCTTCTCAAGTTTTTCAACCGAGTCTAACAAGTAAGATTGTTTCGCTATAATAAATAATATTTATAAACCCAGATGTTTACATTAAAAATAAACTGCAGAAAAGTTTATATATAGAATACCCAACGGATTTATTAGAATTACAGAAGAAATATGATAGCCGCCCTTCAGATGATAACCATTTTGCACAGCTAAATAAAAGTTTGGAGGTTCTTATTGGTCTAACTGGACTGCTATACCTAAAAATCTCTAACTACTAAGTTGTCCTTTAAACACGAATTTTAATTTAATTCTATCTTCATTAGGTCCTGACTTTACAGCTGACCGCGATACTAACTCAAACAAACCACACAGAAATCGACAACCACTTTGACCTTAATAGAAACCCTAGTCCAATACGAATCTCTAAAAGGAATTGTACACCTTTAAGCTATTTTTTTAGTCTATTTTATTCTTGTACTTTGTATCGTTAATTAATAAATGGCGGGTGTTATCGTTAATGCCAGATATACTAGTGGGGGAAGTAACAAATGCTATAGATTCGATGAAAAACGGCAAAACTCCAGGAAAAGACAGTGTAAATGTCGAAATGCTAAAAGCTGGTGGTCGGACATTATATAAAACACTGGTAAAATTATACTCAAAATGCCTCAAAGAACAAAAAGTACCTAATTTATGGAAAAATGCAGAAGTGGTCATTTTTCATAAAAAGGAAGCAAAGGAAGATTTAAAGAACTACCGTTCAATAAGCCTTCTATCAGAAATGTACAACATTTTCACTAAGATAATTTCTAAAAGAACATTAAATAAACTGAATGTCGAACAACCAAGAGGACAAGCAGGATTCAGAAGTGGATTTAGTACAATAGATCACATCCAGTTTGTACAGCAGGCCATAAAAAGGCACAACGAATACACCGTGCCACTGTGCTTGGCTTTTATCGACTACGAAAAAGCATTTGACTCAATCTCAAAGCATGCCATAATGGATGCACTGCTTACAGTCACAATTCACCTTGATGATCTTGAAGTGGGAATTAATGTAGAACGAGGTAAACGACCGGGTGACGCAATATCGCCTATTATTTTCTCGGCTGGCCTTGAAGAAGTATTCCGTAAACTGGATAAGGAACAGGATGGTGTAAAGATCAATGGTGTAAACTTAAACCATATTAGATTTACAGATGATATCGTTCTCCTTTCACAAGATCCAGAGGAGCTGCAAAGACGCATACAGGAACTGAAGAGGGCTGGCGAACCATTTGGCTTGAAAATAAACCTGAAAAAGAGTCAGGTGATGTTTAATAACTTCGCTCAGGACAGACGAATTTCAGCTTTAGGAAGGGATTTAAAAATTGTGGACAGCTTTAGATATTTTGGGCAGAGGATTTCAATGGAGGGGAATACTGCCCGGGAGGTGAAACGGAGTGTTAAATGTGGCTGGCAGGCAACTGGCAGGCTCAACATTGTGTTTAAGAGCAGACTCCCACTTTGCCTGAAAACAAAAGTCTTCGATCATTGGGTTCTACCCGTTATGACATACGGAAGTGAAACCTGGACACTCACATCGCAATTAATTCAAAAACTTCGGGTTGCACAGAGGGGAATGGAAAGATGTATGCTTGGCATTACAAGACGAGACAGAAAGTCCTGCGCATGGATCAAGGAACAAACGAACGTCTGTGACATCATTGGAAGAGTAAAACCATTGAAATGGAGATGGACATGCCATATAGCGAGGCGATGGGAAGACAGATGGACCAAGGCAATCCCGGAGTGGATACCGCTTGATCGCAAACGTCCGCGAAGAAGACCGAATGCACGATGGATTAACGACATCGTTAAGTATATTGGAACAGAGTGGCAGAGGAAAGCCCAGGACCGTGAAAGTTGGAAACATGCTTAGGCCTTCATCCTGCAGTGGATCGATACGGGCTGATGATGATGATGATATATATATATATATATATATATATATATATATATATATATATATATATATATACACAGGGTGTTAGGTAAACCTGCGGCAAAAATTACAGGGGTTATTATTTGACTTATTATAGGAATATTTTGATATATGATGATTTTTGAAAAACCCCTTTGTTTCGAAGATACAGGTTGAACAAAATTTACGACATTAACAATATTTTATTATCAAAAAGTGGCGTCTTCAGTTTCTCTCCTTTAACTAATTTTCCTAGTTCACCTCGTGTATAGGGTTTCAATAGCATGAAAGGAGGAATGGGAAAGCAAATAAATCTTTAGCAGCACTATTTTCTTCTATGCCCTCCCGATTTAAAAACCCACTAGCCACCACTGGTGGTTCACTGTTAATTCAAAAGTTCTTCCCATTTTATGAAAATAATTAAACGAAAATTTGACTTACTAGAAATTACATTTAGATAGTATAGTACATGCCATTCTATTTGAGTATCTTTCTCCACTCTTTCCGGTGGCTGCATAAAACTGCGCTCACAGAACTTGTGAGTTATCTGATAAAGAACTGATCCAGGTGATTTTTGATGTTTTCAAAAAAAGGAAAGTTTTTACCATCTATGTTGTTTTGAAGCCATCTAAATTAGTGGTAGCTGGAGGATGTAAAGTCGGAACAGTACGGTATATGAACAAAACGATCTAAGTTAAGTTATAAAAAATTGTGTCGTGTGGGTAAAAACACGTGTCTAGGATCTAGCATTGTCTCAATGAAAAGCAATAGACTTTCTGTTGGCTTGCTCGCTTTAATACATCTAATTTTGAATATTATTTCTCTCAATTAACGCCCAGGTTTTCAGATAACATCTCATAATAAACCTTTAGCATAACATTCCGATATAAACCGATTTTTGAGCTAGTTAAAGGGGCATCTCCGCATTTACACTATGATGTTTTGGGCTTTTCATCATTATAAGCAATCTATTCTTCATCACCTGTAACCATCCGTTCTAAAAATAAATCGATTTTGTTGCACTCTAATAGGTAATCGCAAGCTGAAATCCGGTCTATGAAATTTTCCTCTATTAACTCATGCAGCGCCCATATATCGGTCTTGCCAACCATTCCAAGTTGACATAATTGCTCTGACACTACGATCCCAAGAATACATTTCTTTAATCTCTAGAGCTGTTCTATACCGATCACTTTTAATTAGAGCCTATATTTTGTTGCTTTCAACCTGGGCTGGTCGTCCAGAACGTGGTTCATTACTAAGATTATAATTGTTTTCACAAAACTTTCTGAACTACTAGCGGCATGTGGAATCGTCAACGACGCATCACCACGCAGAACTCATTTTTTTTGCGGCTGCGAGGCCTGCTTAACTTTTCGGAAATGAAAATGCATAATGAATCTTGAAAATAAATGAATGCTGAAAATGGTCATTATTTTCTGTCTTTTTCAACGCTTAAAAAATTTTAAAAATTCAAACTATATATCAAAATATTTTTCAACTAACTGAAATTCCTTTTGTCAATTATCATTAAAACTTTATACATAAAACACATATACAATTCACAAAAAATAAATATATACACAGTAGCGGCTTGTGGGTTTTTAAAGTGGGAGGGCGTAGAATAAAATAGTGCTGCTGAAGATTTTTCAATTAAAAGTTGATTATTTTATTTAAGAAGTACTACTCACTGTGTACACACATAATAAATCCTATATCAAAACAAGTATTTGCGAGGCGAACGAAATACGCGAGACATATCAAACGCTCCATACCCGTCAAATCAGCGTTTAAAACTAATTACCTATACGCTCGGTCGCAGAGAATCTACGTTCAAATCGCATGTTTTAGAAAGCAGCTAAACCCCCGAATTCTGGCAGCCAATAAAATATGTAACGCCAACGGCGAGATAAGATGACGGTGGCGTACGGTCGCTGAATGTAAACGTCCGACCAACGATGTAAAAATTGTGGCGAGAGGATGGAATTTTTATCCGCATTATTTGATGTGATGGGTCAACAGACGTTCTTCTACATTTAGAGATTTTAATTTTTAATAATATCTTAAGATGAGTTAAAGGATAGAAATTGAACGGAAATAAAATATGCTCTTTTGCTCTGAAAAATTGTTTACTTTGATAAATGCCGGAGGGGAAGCGCCCCAACGCCCACCCTCACGAGTCGCCACTGTATATACAAACACAATGTTATTAAAATATCATCCGTAAATTTAGCCAACGATTCTTTCCAAAAAGTTTAAAAGTTTAAATTCTAAACAAAAAGTATAAAAGTTAAAAGGAAAATGTTTAGTGGATGATTGTGTTTTCGTGTCATAAATTCAACTAATAGCTTTCTTAAATATTACTTTTATACTAAAAAACACCTGTTCTCTTTCTTCACCATTTTACTTGTCTTTGTTTCTTTCATATCCCTTGCAACAAGTTAAATATTGCTTATATTAAGTTTCATAATTAATTACCTTAACAATCCCTTTCTTTGCAAAAGCCAACTTATTATAACACCCGCTTTTTATAAATTAACGTTACAAAGTACAAGAATAAAATAAACAAAAAAGTTAAAAGTGTACAATTCCTTTTGGGGTTTCGTATGGGACTAGGATCTCTATTAAGGTCATGGTCAAAGTGGTTGTCGAGTTGTGTGTGGTTTGTTTGAGTTAGTATCGCGATTAGCTGTAAAGTCAAAACCTGATGAAGACAGAATTAAATTAAAATTCGTGTCCAAAGGACAACTTTGAAATTCGAGATTTTTAGGTATGACAGTCCTGTTAGACCAATAACAACCTTCAAATTTTTATTTAGCTGGGTAAAATGGCTGTCATTTGAAGGGCGGCTATTATGTTTCTTCTGTAATTCTAATAAATCCGTTGTTGAATATTTCTGATATAAAATTTTCTGAAGGTTTATTATTAATGTAAACATCTGAGTTTTTAAATATTATCTATAGCTTTTAATTTTTCAATTACAGCAAAACAATCTTACTTGCTAGACTCGGTTCAAAAAAGTGAAAAGCGGTAATATATATCGTTCACATCTTGGTTTGAATACTCACAGAACTTTCGATGGATACCAAGATATTCCCGGGCGTGTGTAGATAATGAAGATCAGCAACCAATGTTTAACATCAATAATCACCTTGGAAAATCTTTGATAATCCTAGATAATAATCGTTTACTTCTTAATATAGTACCTATATTTTAACAAATATTATTACAATCCACCCGCCCGTTAGATTTTTCCAGATTATCGTTCAATTAGAATATATTACAAAATTGTATAATATATTAGATAAATAAAAAATAGTTAGGGGCAGTAATATAAAATGTGATTACTCGTGGATTGAATTCATAAGAAAAAATTAACCCAAATTCTTTAGGCTATATCCCTAGATCAGTAAACCAGAAGAGTATATATAAATACTTTAGGGATCTGTCCCCAATTATAGTATTGTCAAAGAATATCGAACTTGTAACTCTACTTTCAGATAGGAACTTGAAAAAAAACGTAAAATTTGTAGTAATATTGACTTTAACAATTTATTTTAAAATTGGATTTCTTAATGAAATTTTCCACACAAACATCAGGAAATGTTTGCCAGGTTTTTGGATATATTTTCATTTTGTTTTTCTTGTCGCATATTTGAAATCCAAGCCTAACTTGTTTTTTTTTAAATGACAACAGCACTTGAATTTTGCATTGTCGGAAGGAGCATTTTTTTCTAAACTCATCGTGGTAAATATTATATGTTTTTTTTTTGTTAAAATAGATTTTAAAATCGCTAAAAGATGTTTCGATGTGTTTTACGGTAAATATATTTTTCATTTAGTAGGCTATGAAACAATAGATGACAGATGAAGTATTTGATTACACTTAACAACCGTTAACGTCATTTGTAAATTTCATCCGAAATTTCCGGATTCGAAAAATTCAAATTCCGAATAAAAACATCACTAGGCCAACAGTTTAAAAAAACGGTGAAAACATTCAATAATACAGGCAGCATTAGAAGTCGTTCAGAATTAGAAAGACAAAAAACAAAGACTTATGACGAAAACTCGATGTATGTTTTAATTGATGTAGTAGATAATGGTAAGATTTCCATGCAGCAATTAGCTTTAAATCATTACATGTGTAGACGCTCAGACCAAAAAAGAATAAAAAAAAGATTTTATCCTTATAAAATACTAAAATAATTAAGTAAAGATAATTTTATTTGAAGAGTTGAGTTTTGCGAAGTAATGATGAAAAAAACATGCAGTCAATAACTTGACCGACATTTTCAATCAACTTGAATAACTGAGATCAAATCAAAAAGAATATGAACATAAAAATTGTAAATACCGCAGAAATTAATAATGTGTAAATTAATATTCTTAATCTAACTCAATTTTTTGTTTATAAGCGTTAAAAGAGTAACTAATTGAAAATATTTACCAACTTATCGTACAACCCGATATTTTAACAATTATCAGTCAGTTAAACCTTGCCCAGTTCCCAAACAAAATTATTGGAAACTTGACAAACTGTAAATTCTTGGTATTTCCTGTTATGCGGACTATGAAGATATTTTAGCTCTATTATAATTATCAATTTTAAAAGATAATTGAAACATTTTAAGCATTCAGTTGGTAAAAATAGGATTGGTTACTATATTGGGAACATCGTACGATCATAGGAAAGAGTTTCCAATAAGAGTGTCAAATTTTTGAAACGTAGTAGCGGCAACAACTGTTTGAAATGTAAATATCACTCATCGGTTACTGTGTTTAATACATTGTGTAAATTCACCATGGAAATACAAACAATTCAACAGTGCGTAGAAATTATTCGTATCTAGCATCAAAATGCGTAAGTAATATCAGAATGATTGTGGCGTATTCATATATATTTTTTCTTTTTTTGGGTTTTTTTTCCCGCGATCTAAAACTCAAAAAAATATCAAGAATATCTGTTCTTATGTAAATAAAGAATCACTAGGTAAAAAAATAAAAAACCAAACGAAGACAAGTCTCAATTATTCAATTTATGTAATAAATTGGCGTAATGAACAAAATTAAAAAAAAAATCTAAACATTTCTAAAATAAAAACAAACTTCGAACGTTGACGTTTCAGGAGGTCTTCTCCTCCCATTTTATGTATAATGAAATTTTTATTCCAATTGATTATAGCGGTTTCTTTTAATTTTCTGTATTTTATTACCGATTCTTTTAATACCGTTTTGGAATTATTCCAATTGATTTACACACATATCCGCAGGGAATTTTATAAACCACATTTCTGGTATTCTGTTGTGTGTTCTTTGGTTTGGTTTTTGTTAATATAGATCTAAGAGTATTTTTTGTTTTAAATGTCGTTCTTATATTGTATTTATTTCCTACTCTTTTAATTGTGTCAGAAATACCGCGGATGAGAGAAATTGTGAGGTTAATTATTTCACAGTTATTATTATTGTTATTAATAACTTGTCTGTTTTGTCTGGTTTTGTCTGTTTTGTCTGGTTAAAAGATTTATCTTTGAAATTTTTTGGGTAATTGTTTTTTATTAAAATATCTTTGATGTGATTTGTTTCTTTTTGTAGCGTATCACTGTCGGTACAAACAAGTATTGCTCTGTCATATAAACTTTTAATTACTACTATTTTGAGTGATTAGAAAAGAAATTGGGATACCTATCTGTGTGTAGGTTTTCTGTAAGCTCTAGTTTTCAATGTGTTGTTGTGTTTTATTATTAAGGTGCCCAGGAATGGCAATTTATTCTCTTTCTCCATCTCTAAAGTAAATTTAATTGTAGGCTCACGAAAATTTATATCTTGTAAGAAGTATTTAAATCATCAACATATCTAAGCCATATTATTACATTTTTAAGAGATTTACTTAATATGCCATTTTCGGGTTCCTCCATAAAGATATTACTCATCAAAGGAGAAAGAGAAGAACCCATTGTCATTTCGAAATTTTGTTGATAATAATCATTTTCTTATTGAAAATATGTGGTATGGCACAGAGTTAATAATTCCAAAATTGTATTTATGTTTAGTTTGGTGCGGTCTTTTAATGTTGTGTCATGTTCTAATCTATTTCTAATTATTATAAGTGATTTCTCAATTGGTACATTAGTTAATAAACTCACGACGTCAAAACTAACCATTAAATTTAGTTTGTAATTTTAATGTTCGAAATTTTATCTAAAAAATCTGACTTATTTTTAATATATGAATTTGTTCTACCGGAAACTAGATTTAAAATGTTTAATAAAAAATTTGCTAATTTATAACATGTGGAATCTATACTACTAACTATAGGGCGAAGTGGTATATTAGTTTTATGTATTTTTGGTAGACCATAGAAATGAGGTGGTATACTATAATGTGGTGTAAGTTGTGATCTTTCTAGATCTGTAAATTCATGTTTGTGTTTATATAATGTATTGTAAATTTGTTTCTCTATTTTTAATAGGATTTGTAGGTATTTTAATGTAATTTCCATCATCAACGAAAGTTTTAATTTTCTTATCATATTCTGTGTTTTACAGAATAATTATGGCGTTACCTTTATCTGATGGCAATATTTTAATACATGTGTATTTTTTAAATTATTTATAGCTAACCTTTCGCCATGCTATAAATTTGATTTGATTTTAAATGGTTTTTCTAAGATAAGTTTTATTCTGATTCTGTATTCATTTGCACTTTCTAATTGACTCTACTATCGAAATAATGTCTAATTTAGGATTATCTTTCGATGTAATACTAAAATTTAGTCCTTCAAAAAGTACATACTATTATACAGTTTTATTAATGAAATTTTTGTCTGCATGTGTATTGTATTTATTCCATATTTTTCAATAATTATTAAGTATTTTTTTATATAGATATATATATATATATATATATATATATATATATATATATATATATATATATATATATATATATATATATATATATATGTCCATATGAATTGGTGTAAAGACACTGAAAAGCGAAAAACAAACTACTGGGGAAATTTTGCTTGCCAGACATAACAAAAGGTTTTTTGAACCTAGTTGTGACAGGTGATGAAAAGTAACAACCCAAAGCGCAAAAAATCATGGGTAGAACCAGGCCAGCCTTTAACATCAGAACTAGTGCGCAATATACATGGAAAAAAGACTTTGCTGTGTATTTAGTGGGATAGTAGGGGAGCTGTGTATTACTAACTGCTGCATCCTAGTAAAACGATTACTGTCGATATATACCGACAACAATTGATAACATTGAACCGAGAATTCGAGGAAAAACGACCACAATACGCCCAAAGACACGATAAAGTTATTTTTTCAACATCACAATGCTCTGCCCCAATGTTGCAAAATGTATAAAAACTATTTCGAAAACGTTAAATGGGACAGCCTACACCACCCACCGTATTCACCGGGCTTAGCCCCTTCGGACCATGACTTATTTGGATCGATTCAGCACGGACTGAAGAATAACACTTACATTCTTACGATGAAGTAAAAATTTGGCTTGATGAATGGTTGGCCTCAAAAAACCAAAATATTTTTTGGCGTGGAATCAATTCTTTGACAGATAGATGAGAAAATGGCCAATGGTCTATTATATATAAGATATATTATATATATTGAGTGTTCTTTCTGATCTTTATCCTTTCTCCTGGATTCTGTTGTCTCCTCCGTCCACCTTGTACCCGATCTCCCTGAAACCACGCTCTCTAAGGTGGCGTTCCACTGATATATTTTATTTCTCTATATGTTTCCGTCCTCAGTCTCTGTTGGACCTATTTGTGCCTTCGACAGATCAGTTCTAATTTGTGCTATCCATGGTATTGTTGTATACTTTTGATACCCCTTTTAGGTATGTAAGAACTCTATTGGTGGATCTTGTCGGTGGGAGTCTACTGATATGTCCATATAATTTCAGCTTTCTTTTTCTTTTGTCTGCCGCTACGTTGGACAAGCTTTCTGTGGTCTTACTGGTAGTAGTCTGTATCCTTCCTCTGTTAGTTTTCGGCCGAGAATTTTCCTTATAATTTCGTTATCGTCGGTTCGCCGTTCTTCTTTTGGTATGTTTTCTATGCCGCTTTTTGTGTGGAGTGTGTCTCGATAACGTATACTGCCTCTGGTTTGATTACCGTATTGTAGTGTCTTATCTTTGTGAGAGTACCCTTTTCATCTTCTGTAATCTAGTCTTCTGGGCAATCTTTTCTCCTCCTGTCGGTTCGAGGATCTCGCCCAGATATTTGAAGTTTGTGCCACTGGTTACCTTGCAGTATTTTCTATTAAAATTTTTGATATTCATAATTTTGAGCAGAAACATTGATTTTTTTGCGAGGAGATTTGTACGCCGACTTTCTCTAGACATTCCTTGAGGACTTATATGTTTTTGGTTGCCTTTTTTACATTGTCTGTGAGTATGGCTAGGTCATCTGCGAAGGCTAAGCATAACATTTCTTTATTGTCTCTCTTTCATTATTATCATCCCTTATGAATTTTTTCAGGGCTAGGTTGAAAAGTAGAGATAATTCGTCTCCTTGGCATACTATAGTTTTGATCAGGCAGGGTTCGAAAATGTCTCCTATAAATTTGACTTTCAGTTGATAGAGTCATATGCCTTCTTGAAGTCCACGAACATGCAGGTGATTAGGATGGAGGTTTCCGATGGCTTTATATTTCAGCATTTTTATATTTATCACCTTTCAGCACCTGCCAGCAATTTTATATTCTAGTTTTTCTTGTGTTCGGTGGAGAAAGCATGCTTATAGAATTTTGTAGGTGACTTGCAGTAGGGAGATTTCTTGTAGTTGATCACATCTACTGTGTCTCCTTTCTTGTGTAAAGGGTTCCTGATAATTTGCGTGAGTTGCTGGAGTGAGTTTGGTCATAGGATTGGTTTAATAGTTCCGCGGTGAAGACCGGATGTCCTGTTATTTTTTGTTTGTGTATATGCCTGTGAATCTCTTCTTGAATTAGTTGTGGTGATTCTGAGTGGGTATAGATACAATTTTTCGGAGCAATTGAGGAGATCAGAGAAATAGTGTGAAAGCTTCTGACAATTCTCTTGATTGGTTAGTGTTAATCTCCCTGATTCGGGTTTCGGAAGCAAGAATTTTTTGGAATGTATCCACGGGTTTCTCTTGTGAAAGTTTTATAAAAGTATATCGTGTTGTAATGTGCAGAAGTTCTCGTCTGTAGAGTCTAATTGTTCCTTAATGCACTTTCTCTAGTTAGCAATAGTTTGTCTAATATTTTTTTGTGGCGGTTTTTTAGTGTCGTCAAAAAACTGTTGGCTTTCTGGGGATTTTCTAGTATTGTACTCCTGGAATGCTCGTTTGCGTCTCTAGAATGCACTTTTGCTTTCCGAGTCCCACGAGTCCCACCTTATATTTTCTGTTCTTTTTCAGTGAGATCATTTTCTGTCGTTTGTTTCTGTTGGTGAAGATTTTTTGAGGGATGTTGACATTTGGATGGATGTTTACAGGCCATTTTGTTGGCATAGCTCGATGAAATTTATATTATATTAATTGAAATTTATACATGTCCCTATTTGTGGTGGCATGTATGTTGGATCATGATGTATTTTTGTTGGCGCACTGTATGTGCATTTTCATAATGGGGTGATATCCTTAGTGGGGTACTGGGGTGACTATTCTTTTGTGTACCAAAAAGGCCATACCCAGAAGCGGAGCACCTCTGGCGACTCATTTTTCTGTCCTGCTTTTGAATATGCGGTAATTCCCCTAGTCTACCGTCTTCTCATCCGTGATGCGTGCTTCTTGTAGGGGGAGCATAAGTATATTTTGTCTGTTAAGTTCTGGATTTAGATTCTTAAGTTTTTCTGCTTGGATCAGCGTGATAATTGGGTAAGTCCAGGTTCCCCACAATCCGAATTTTTGTTTGCCGTATGTAGTCGGGTGGATTATGGGTCGAGTATTTTCAATGGAAGTTTAGATCCAGGGGTTGTTAGTTTATGGAATGATGTGTACTACCACACTCTCTGCAGACACGACCTGCATTGTTCCTCCAAAACCCTGTTAACCGTCTCGCCCCGAAATAAACGTTTGTGTCCAACCATTAAAATGTTGAATAATTGAACAGAATTAATAACCTAAAAAGTGTATGATAGAGGTTGATTAAATGCAGCGATCATGGAACAACTTCAGTTTCTGAGATATTTAAAAATTATGAATAAAATTGAAATTTATCAGCCTAATTTGAACTTTAATATATATTTTAAATGTAATAATGACAAAAATTTTAAATCTGTCTTAACAATTTAATATAATTTCTCCTTTCAATTAACTTCTGTATCAGACCGCAAAATTAACAACTAGTTCTCTGCGCAATTTTGCAGCTAATATTGAGAAGTGCTAATATGAATAGTAAAGTGTCTTTGTCTAGTCGCATTATAAACGAAGTACAATCAGGCGGAGAGGCTGCAAAACTCAGCCAAAGCAATTTCGAGCAGCTGCTGGCAAACTTTACGAATACTCCTATTTTCTTAATTATGTAGTATTGTAGCATTTTCAAATGACGTTAATTTTCTTCACGAGATGAAATGTATATACATATACAAATAAATAAATATATCCGCAAAAAGGGTTACTCTTCAAATTCTGTTACCTGGCCTTGACAAGACAAAATTTTAGATCAATGTTTTTCTATCTTTTGTATCGCCTCTAAAAATACTCTAAAAATTAATTCTTTGGCGCAGATGCGCCTCGGAAAAAGCACTGTTTGGACTGTTCTTTGGTCTCTGATGTGCTGTGGTGAATCCATGTTTCATCACCAGTTATGAACGGATGCCAAAAATCATTCCGATTGCGTTTTAACATTGCTAAACATTCTTTTGACGTTGACACACGTGTGTGTTCATTGTCAATTGTGAGCAATTGCGGCATCCATCTTGCGGAAAACTTTTTCATATTGAAATGAGTTGTTGAAATAATCTACACTTCAATTGATATGTCCTTAGTCTCAGCACACTCACATACTTTCATTCTCCGTTCGATCGTTTATAATGATATCGTGGATTTTTCAAGCATTTCTGAAGTGGTTACCCCATCTGGACAATCAGGACGATTTCAAAAATGCTTGTACGGCTACTTTTGAATTCAACTATCCAATATTTTATGGTTGATAAGTTATTTTTTTTCAGTCTCTAGGGCTAAATAATTAGTAATATAAAAAATGTACGTCATCACCATGCATACTTGTTTTTTAATTAAAAAAGCCTGCAATAATTCTAATTATTATAATTATAATATAATTTATTGAGAAAATATAAAAAAGACAGTAACATTAATTAATCAATATACGAGTCGAGCAAGATTTTTGATTAATTAAAACATTGATTAGTAAGATTTTATTTTTACTTCAAGTTCAATACACTATGCGCGTTAATGCACTATGTAAGAAAGATATAGCAACCAGACTTCAGTGCGCAAGAGTGAGATAGCATTTTCTACCTACTTAGCGTATGTTATTTAAGCAAATAAATAATATTGGATATCAGTCTAATGCGTCCCGATACACAAAGTTAGCAAATTAGTGAAGTTAGTAAAACGTTTTTATGACAAGAATGCATAACATTAGAAAGAGGATAAACCAAAGATTTGTTAAAAGAATTTGAAGACCACAATCGTTTTTAGTTTTTTTTTAATATTCAATTCAAAGTTGAGCTTTAAATTTATCTTTACTTCTTCCAAAAACTTTGCGAGTCAATAAAAAAAATATATGTCGCTTGAATTTAATTTTGATTTTCGTAAAACCATACAACATTACACATTAAAATAAACAAATAATTTGGAGGCTATACCAATATTTTTTTTAATTCAAGTTTCTATGCTGACTTTGGGAAATTTTTCAAATAAAGAATTAAATAATTAACATAAAAAAATCTATGGGCCTAATAATGCTTTATTGTAGCTGAGGAGATAGCAAAAGACCCCTCTTATCGGCTATTTTAATTTGGCAAACGATGCACCAAACACTCTGTATAACAATACAAACAGGTAATAAGAATATCGTGGTTTACAGCTCTCGAAGTGTATAAATAAAACTACTCGGAAATGAATATATTCAATTTATTGTTTTTTTTACAAGTATATTGATTCTTTTATGTTACTGTATTTTTAATATTTTCTGAATAAATTATAATATTAATTATAATAATTAGAATTATTTTCAATTTAAAAACAAACGTGTATGGTGAATGAGGTACATTTTTTTATTTTACTAATTATTTAACCCTAGAGACTAAAAAAATAACTTACAACTTAATAATTATCAGAAATTAATAATAGAATAATTTTAATACAATTTTTGAACAAAAAAAATATAACAATGGTGAGGATTTGAACCACAAACTGTTAAGTCGGCACGCCATAAAAAGTTTAAATTAATGCCTTGTATATAATTGAGATGGCACCACCACTTGACACATTTCCCATAATCCCTTGTAGGATTGGAATACCTTCTTGTATATTGTCTTATCACAAACTAAACCACGCAGCGACTTGACAGTTTGACAGTATTGTTATAAAAGGCTATATTTACGTAAAATATGACTTTTAAATTACTAACAGTGTCAGTCTGTCCTAGCATTCTGTCCTGGGCCAGGTACATATAGGCCTCGTATTAGCCCGTGCGCCAACGAAATTTAGTATGTAATTGAACATGTGGATATAGTACTTATTGATGACGATGATAATGCGGTACTTATTGATGACTCAAAAGACAACCTACAGAGACTACTTTACACATTTAATTAACTAACAAATTACACAGCCATTAACACAGACAAACCAAATGCTAGAAAAATCCAAAGAAACGACAATATGCAAATTGGAGTTTAATATGAAATTAAATATACCATAATGCTTTTACGAATGAAATACATAAAGAAATTAAAAAAAATATTGCTCGACATTTAAAAGATAAAAAATTATAAAAAAATCAAATATAAACATTAAACATTGAGAGATTTATTGCTAGATGGAAACTCTTTACAGTAGCCTTTTTCCATTTGTTACAAAAACTGCTTTTGTTCCTTTTTCTTTGTTAAAACACTATTCCTCCAACAGTTTAACACCTCTTTTGGTCATGTTATTAAAAACTGTAAGGTTTTCAATAATCAGAGGTCTCTGTTTAAAGTGTTCAAAATTATTCAAAGCAAAAAGATCAAAAATACTGTTAGATTTATATAAGCTTTAATATATTTTGGCTGTACTACAAAACGTTTTGTTTCTTTAGTTGTATCCTCATCTTGTTCATCTTCTTGAGTGTGAAAAAGATCACCAAGAGCAGTTTTGATTTCGAAAGAGAACCTTTTATCAAAAATTGTTAAAAAAAACGATTCTTCTGAGAGATACTAGAGGTGACCACAAAACTTTTTCAAGCTTGTCATGACAGAACCTCGTGAATATCTTTATACGGGTATAAATCCTTCATTAAACTTAGATCTTGGAGTGGTGCTTTGTTAGGCCAGTAAAGTGACTCTGGAAGAAAAATAACATGATAATATTCGATAATTCACGTTTTGCTCGTGGATGCTCTGGTTATTCTATTTGGGTGTAAGGTCGACATACTAACACTATATCTGAATATGTCCAATAAAATATATCTGAAGTATTGAGTTTTAGGGATCTATTTACTTTTGTTTTTAGCGTCAGTTTAGTCATCAGCTATACTAAAGTATTTTATCACAAAACACTGGCATTGGACGTATTGTATTCTATATTAGAGCTAATGGAGAATTTATACCGAGGGCATTCAAGTAAGATATAGCTCATTTTCACACCGTAAATGTGCCATACAGATCCACTAGCTTTGATCCAATGAATCACCAAAACCATGAAGTAGAAATGAAAAGGTTTTGTGTTATATAATTGTGATATTTATTTTAACAATGTTTATATAGAAATTCTGTCACTTAGCTGGAAATAGGAAGGAATGAAATTATTCAAAATCAACTTCAATTATTACAACAATCAACTCCAAATATTTTCGTATTCTTGTATACCCTTTCTTGTATAAGACTTTATAATGTCAAAACTAATATGATTATTTCATTAATCATGCAAAATGTGTAAGTGATTTAATAACCATTTGCGTAATTTTTACTGCTTTGTCTTCGAGTATAGAATGAAGAGCTAGACATTTTCCGATAGATCGCGGTGTTAATGTAAATATAATTATTATTATAAAATCTAGATATAACGATTGTCTTGCCAGTCTTATAAAGCAGATAAGTTCCATTTTTATGTGGTCATGGAGAAAGGCGAATGCCCTGTTTCCATTAAACACTACTTATTGCGTGGAAAAACTATTGTGTAACCCAAAGTTAAAAATGAATTATGGTTATGCTTCGGAATATTTTATGGTTCATAAGTGGTATCGCCGAGTTTCGATGTTATCGAACCAGCACAAGTAACGTTCATCGCTCAGGGTACCCTGTTTAGGTTATCACAGAAAAAATGGTCAACAAAATGAGCAGTATCTTGTTCGCCGATCGCAGAGTGGTGGTTAGAGTGATTGTGGAAATGTTAAATATCTCAGACGACTGTATACAAAAAATTCTACACAAACATTCGTTTATGATAAAGCTGTGAGAGCGACAACCACTTCACATTGGTGTTTAAACATATATACGCATTAATCTGAAGGCGTTTCTGCGGCGATTTGTATCTGTTGATTAAACTTGAATTCGCCATTACATACGAGAAATAAAGAAACAGTTAAAGCAATGGGTTTTACCCGGCAAATGTGCCCTAAAAATGGCAAAGACGCTCTATTGGTTGAAAAGGTTATAGCCACTGTTAGATAGGAGATGCAAAGCATTAGTGTCATCGACTGTTTGGAAAATGGAAAGACGATCCCAGGAGAGTATCATACTGTATAATTGGACAAATTGCACAAATAGTTGACAAAGAAAGTCCTTAGTTGGTGAAGAAAAAAGTGGTGTTTTACTACGACAGTGCAGCCTTCCATTCGTGCGCCTTTATTACAGCTAAATTAATCAATTTGCGAATTAACGCTATATCCACCTTCTTCTCCGGACAGTTGACTCCCTCCTTTCTCTTTCTAAACATGAAGAAATGGCTGGCATGTAAGAAGTATACATCAAATGTAGAGGTCATCGCCGATACAGGGTGCGTTTTTGCGGAGTTTGACAAGTACTAGATTTTTGAAGAAAAATCGTTAGGTGAAGTGTGTAGAGCTTAAAGGAAACTACGTTGAAAAATAAATCTATTTTGAGTTAAAAGGCAATATTTCATTATATAAGTATTTGACATTTCATTCTATTCTCGTACGTCATGTGTTTTAATGAGACAGCTGTGGATCAGATGTAGTTTTCCAGAAAACTATCGCTAATAGAAAAAGAGTTTATTTGCGCGTTTGATTACTTCGTCAATATATAATTCTTATAATGCATTCGTACTTGCGTTTGAAAATGTTGCTTGTTTATTAACGACAATTTGTTTCAACATCATTGCATAAGAGACTTAAGCATTGACTGTTCCGTATGCTATCCTATTTAACTAGAAATGTTAGTTGTTATTAATTATAAAATTGTTTGTGAAAATATGTTAAAGATGTTGTTGGTTTTCATAAATATCTCTGGACGTCTTTTCTGTGTTTGCCATAAATATCTCATTATGAAAATACATTCGTAGAATGATATGGAATAAATCATTCTGAAACTTTGATCCAAATTTTCAATATTACTTAATGATAAATTTGTAGATGTTTTAGCCGAAGACTTAAAAATTCTCTTAAATGTGTTCTATAGTTGGAATTATACTCATTTGTAGTTACGTCATCCAGGTGAGAAAAAAAACGTATGGCGTAGATATATTTGCCAATCAATATTAGGTTAGGAAATTTACTATCGCGTTCAGAAATTAATAGTCTGTTATGTATTTTTATACGTTCATAAACTAACAAATGATAGCAATATATTCTATTTTTTACATTCGTCTGTACATTTACAGGGAAAAATTAAAATACTGACAATTTAGTTCACTCGACAAGTTGACAAACCAATGTTTTTGATTGACAGTGACGTATAATGATAATAATGAATAATCATAGGACACCAATTGTTTTCAAAATTTGTTGTCACCGCGTTTTGGAATATACTAAACAAATATATAAGAAAGATGATGTCATCACAAATGTGTATAATTTCGACTTTATTACTACTTTCCTTTATAACAGCGGGATTTTTATATTATATTAATTATTTTTTATTATGGTTTTGCTACGCGTTAATTTTGTCTCAATTGGTCGTCGTCACATTATTTGTACTTTCATCTATACTAATGCTTTAGAAGCTTTTTTAAACTACCATCAACCGCTCTTCTGTACTTTTTGAAAACTCGACTAAATAGAAGCATATCTGCCTTAAAGATAATTTTATGATAAAACGACGTGTTTGTTCATAAACTTTGAAATATTTACAAAATTCTTCTTCGTACTCTGGTTCTCCATTTCACTGTATCGAATGGAAGTTATGGACTTTTTAACAATCAAAATGTAATAATTAATTTCCTTGATATTATTAGTTTGAGTGTATTTTGCTGTTTTTATTTATGATTTTTCTAGAATATCTCCAATTACTATATTACTTAGGAATACATTTTGTAGCATAGGTAGGTGCAAATAGATTTGACCTGATTGTAATAATATATAACGAATACTTGAGCTCCTGAAATATTAAAGGATTGATAACCTATTATTTTTGGGAATGCCTAATTTCGTAAAATCAAATGAAAATTATAGTGATATTTTTACATTGTCAATTACTAGAGGAGAGTGGGGGAAACACGAATACCTAAGGAAAACCTTAAATAAGACAGCGAAATTATGACATTGAGTTTCTTTTATTGCTTCTTAATTAAGTTTAACTATCCATCTGACTACTTCAGAAATCAACATTTAGAATTTTTTAATAAAATGTAACATTAAGAAGCAAAAACAAAACCCTTAGTGTTCGGGTTTACCTCGATAGTGATATTTTAACATTGTCAATTACTAGGGAGAGTGGAGGAAACACGAATACCTAAGGAAAACCTTAAATAAGACAGCGGAATTATGTCATAGAGTTTCTTTTATTACCTCTTAATTAAGTTTAAACAACATTTAAATTTTTTTAATAAAATGTTAAAGTTTTAATAAATATTAAACATTAAGGTATGTGGTGGCAGGGTCACCAGTTTCTACAGTATACACCAAGATTGACATGACTCTTATGATTGTATAGTATTGGCAGTATTGTATTTTCTCTTAAAGGTTTTTTAAAAGAAATGAAGTGGTGTAGCCAGTCAATAAATAGGCTTTTATTTATCCATCCAGAGTCTCATACAGATCCAAGCACGTGGCGCTTATTGCCTTTTAGGAAAAGAACATTCACTTGTAGTTGTAATATCTGTCAATTACTAGGGAGAGTGGAGGACCTTCTTTTGGCACTTGTTGCCTTGCCCATTTGTTTTTCACCTTTTGCAGCAAATATATTCAAATTTCATTGAACAGATGATATACCACACTCATCAACTAAAACTTGGAGAGATTTGCCACTAAACACTAAATAATTTTTTTTGAACTTCTTGACGCACGTTTCGCTAACCATGTTAGCATCATCAGGAGATGATTGAATCTGGCCATGGAGGAGATGATTGAATCAGATTCAATAATCTCCTGATGATGTTAACATGGTAAATCTCTTTTATCTCGTTTGGTGGTAAATCTCTTCAAGTATAGTGTTTCACACCAAAGGTTCCAATAGAAGAATTAATCTGTCTCATCAACGTTAAATATTTTATTAGATTGAATATTATATTTATTTTGTATGGCCTTCAAATTAGCATAGAATATTTTAACGTCGGCTTAATTAAAAGCATTGATACGATTCAACGAAGTTCCCTCAGGTGTCCTCAAAGATATTCTGGAATGTCTTTTCATAAAATTATAACACCAGTCTCTTCTGGCTAGCTGTTTTACTCGGACAATATTATGAGAAAGGTTATTCCGAACAGTCCTCTATAAATGGCCAAAAATTGTAGTTTCTAGCATTAAATAAACCTCTGATGCTTTGCCAAGAGCCATTTGTTAGTATTGACATTCTCAATAGCTTTTTGGAGATCTTCTGCGTTATACTTTGTTTCCGTTTTTTTGGTGTAATTACAAGGCATCTAAAACAATTATTGGAAAAAAATTAATGGAATGACGAACTAACGAAAGAGGGCCGAACTTTCGAGATTACCCGACTTGGTTTGTTCGCCATTATTCCGCAGGATCGAAACAATTAAAACAACAACACAACAAACAATCATTAAGTGGAGAACGGAAAAAAGAATTTCTTGTTTTCTAATATTTATAAATATATAATTACATTTTGTAAAATATTTTTTTATTATTTTAACGTATTTATTTAGTATAACGTAATTTATTCCTCACAGTGCAATTTTTCAAGAAGCGTGAACAATCATAGCAACAATTATTGTAATATTGCAACTCTTTATTCGAGTAATTGCGATTTTCACCCTGGGGATTAGAAAGAGTTTGCTTCTGAGCTTGCCAATGTTTCATGTGTCTTCTAAAAAGTACTAAATATCATAACTGTTAAAACAAATCTTACATACGCATTAGGTTTTCTTAAAAACAGGGAATATGTATCGCCACTCAATAAACTTTTCCACCATTGAATTTCATCGCCTATAACTCAATTGTTCATTAGAGCCGCCCTGTTGGACGGCTCACATCCTATTGAATGAACCATATCTCCTTCAGATTACCATTTAAATTCGCAATTAAACAATCCACTTAGTCATTCGAGTTCGGAACGAGACTCTGAGGCGATCGGACGTGTTTGTCTGGTCACCATGGGGACAGATAGCAGTGTCCGTTGGTAGTCTCGGTCGCCGACGTACAGATCTGGCCAAGGGAGCGGACAACCCCGAAGTGTCGTCTCCGCCAGTCGGCACTTCAAACCTAACCCAGAGAATAAGTCTTAGCCCCGAAGTTGGTGAAGAACGAAGCACCGGGACCGGCAGCAACACCAAATCCTTCTTGCCCGGACTCGCTAACATGGAATAAACAGTGTAATACTGTAAGCAGAGGATGGACTCTGTGATGGTCGGATGCGTTGCGAGCGCGCTGGCCATCGTGGGGGCAGACGTCCATGGCTGTTGACCGTTCCAGCAGCGGGAGTCCGAACTGGATTAGGGAGCGGGCAGCCCCCGAGGTTCGTCACGCAGGACGCGTGGCGACCTCAAACCTAACCAAGAGAATAAGCCTTAGCCCCGAAGACGGTGAAGATGAAACGCACTGGGACCGACAACAACATCCAGTCCGTCCATTCTGTGCTATCAACAACATCGAAATAAAACCACTAACACCGGTATAACGTCAAGAAAACAAAAAAGAGAACATCAAGAAAACAAAAAAGAGAACATCAAGAAAACAAAAAAGAGAATAACAAAACAAAATAGAACAGAATAACACCAAGAAAACAAAAAAGGGAACATCAAGAAAACAAAAAAGAGAATAACAAAACAAAATAGAACAGAATAACATCAAGAAAACAAAAAAGAATAGGCCAAAACACCACAGTCACGAAGAAGAACCGAACAGTACATCAGTTCATTCAAAAATCCAGCGACAACGACCAGCGTACCAACCAATCGATCCACGAATAAACTTCCACCGGACTCGACCCTCGCGGGTCGTTTCCGGAGCAGTAATCACTTCACTTCGGTCGATTAATCTCGACCAGTACCGTATGGTAATAACCGCGCCAAAAGGACGGCGCATAAAATCCAGATTGCGACTGACGCGAAACAGTCGTAATCGTAATAAGAGAACAAAAGTAAGGGCCTCAGGGTCAACTTGACACACAGGATATGAAGAAGAAGAAGAATCCACTTAGTAGAATAACAAAACTTTCTGCGAACGGCGATGAACTGACAAATTTGAATCTTCATCAACACTACCAGCAACAGCAGCGATATTTTCACGTCTCCACAGTCCGCGTGTATCTGGAGTACATCCAAATCCAGATTAATCAGAAAATAAACAGGGACCCAGTCGTACCTACATCAGTTTGTGTGTTCTTCACCGAAAAAAGATGCCTGATCTTATGAAATCTATTCTTGATGGTTTGGTTATTAACTATCACTCGATGTGTGATATGCAGTCGATTTGCAATTTGTAATGCTGGAATAGTGCGGTCCCATAAAGCTACTAGTCTTGGAACTGATTTGTGCTTATTGTACGGCCTGTATGTCGTTCCGCTATGTGACCTCTTTATTGAAACCTGAGCTCTAAACGATTAACTGCACTTCTGTAGATGTCAACGGTTTCTTCAGCGTGTCTTAGACTATTTTCATGTGCGTATCTTTTTCATGAGTGCTTATTGATTTTATCTTTCAGTCTGAATTTCTAAGCGTTTGATATGAGATAAAATTTGTGTAAGAAGAAACTAATCAAATGCAAGAACTAAATCTGAAAAACCATATAACAAATATTATAAACGTCTCCATTTTTTTTCTGCATGACATACATAATGATACGGCCGATATATAAGGCGACTCAATATATTTGGTTTCAGTACAATCATTTTTATTTGGTCCCATAATAGATAGGTTTCACAAAGCCTTTACTGGTAGAATATACCACCGCTGGGGTAAATTTGGTAATGCAGACCCGGAAATGTTTTTAGACATATTTATGAGAGTAGATAAAACATTTAGAGTGACATATTCAAAAGTGTAAAGAGTGCAATGCTAGCACAAAGGCCCACTGACTACAGGAAATTTTCTGGTCACTTTTCCATTTTAACGCCACGACAATAATTTCTCAGGACTATGAAATGTTTCTCTTTGCTGAATTGGGATTTTGAATAAAAAAATAAATATAGATTTTTTTACTTTATTTTAAAACTTTGTAATATCTAATATTGATAACCTATGCGAAAAATTTTTGAATTTTTTTTACAATTAATTGTGAATGAATTAAAATTTATAAAATTTTAAAAAGTCATGTGCCTATGAATGCGCCGCCGATTGTGCCGTTTGGTTGCCATGTTTCTTACGTCATTATGGTAAAGTGTTTACACGTCAATATTATCAACGGTTTCTACCTGTATATATACTGTCAAAATTACTGTTGTTAAGTGCAAAATAAAATATTGTTGGTTACTAATTTAGTTCAGTAATGTGTGACAAAGGGTCCATATAGGCTAATTCTGATAATATACCTTCTGTAGATATTTTTATGGTTACAGATTTATAATATTAAATTATATTTTTATTATAATAACTTGATGTTAACTTATAAAAAGAATATTAAGTAAATTTGTTTTTTAAACGTAAGTAGTTACCATTATTAGTATTATATCTTTAAATTGATATTATTAACATTATGGTGATATTATTGGTGATTGTAAAATCACTAATGCTACAGCAATGATAACAATAGTCTGTAAAAGGCAACATATTATGACTAATAAGTGCGTGAGATTTGAGAAAATCAAACTCTCGTATTCTTCCAATGACGCATTCTATATGAATATGTAGAGCAACACTTTGTTTGTCTTCTAAAACTTTAGATTGTGATAATTTTATTCCAAAACTAATCGAAGGCGTTTTAATTAATTCTATATTTTTATTCTCAAGAAGGGAAATGATGTTTTTGAATACACTGTTAAATATACATAATAAAACTCTCCTCAACGAGGATAATATGGATAATATATTATAGTAGATTATAATATGTAAACTACATTAATAATCAATTCAGAATAAAAACAATCACTACCCAAAATTATATACATATTTCTTTTTATAATAGTTTGATTATTTTTATTGAAGTTTGCAATACTTTTAAAACCACACCGATTCTTGGAACCATCACACTTAACTTTATTAACAATATTTTCAAAAAAACATCCACCCATACTACATTTTTTAAAACGATAGCGATTTTTCGCCTTATATGTTTTACAAACCACCACATTAGGCTCTTAATTTAATAATATTTGCAAATACAATTAAATCCAGCTGCTCACTATCTATAATGTATGAGCATCTAGAGATTTTTCAAATCAAAGAAGGAAACTAATCCATTTTTTTTAATGGCTTTTAGTAAAACAAATTTCTGTACTCTTCGACCATCTACAGATGAGATTATCCTGTAAAACTTTTATAAGTATAAGACTTTTCATATATGAAAAGTCCAAATTGCTGGTCGAATTTTGTTTTTGTCTGTTAGCGCTTTCTTGAATATTATTATTCGTATCCTACAAATTAGACGATCATGTAGGGTTTTTTTTATTGTTACTACCCTCGGTTGTGTTGCTACATGTAGATTCTTTACGGATACGCAGGAATATTCCTTCCTGCAAATTTGGCACGTTAATTTGTTTTCCGTAAACTAATGAAATAATATAAATGAAAAGTTATAAAAACGAAAGCAAAAAACAAAACGAACCCTAATCTATTTTCAATATTTCATTCCGAACTTACCTTTGAACATACATATCTTTATGTAAACATATATGAGTATAACGTCGAAACAGCACCGAAAGCCTAAATAACAATTAAAACTAAGTGTATTTTCAAATCACTAGTAAACTAATAAATACAGTCAAAGATATAGGTTAAACCTATAGAATAATGATTAACATCGATAAATTGTTTTATTTGCCCGGGACTCCCATTCATTCCGATCGTCTTTTCGGGAAAGGCGCAAACGAAATTTTCGGTATAACTTCCGAATTGTTCCGAGCTGACCCGATATTGGCGATGTTAGCGTTCGTGTTTACGTTTCTTACCATTGTAAGGTCACATGCGCCCGGGTTTTTTTCGGGAACTGTTCGTGCGTCATAGGTACTAGGTTTAAAAATGTATTTTCAATTTGATATAACTTTTTAATTATAAGGAAAACAAATTAAATAAAAATAGTTTTGTTATAAAACTTATATATGATCTTTCCGTCATGACATGACAAAAAAAATGTTCAAAAACCCAATTATTTATTAGGTATGTGCACATCATGGCACAACTAACCAGTATAATTTGGATCTCCTGTCGAAAGTCCTTGAATTGAAGCACTAAAACAAAAAAACGGCGAGAATTGAACTGATGCATTTTATTTAAACATAATGATACCCTGATTTCGAAGTTTTTGAATGCCCTCCAATTATTTCAGACTTGATCTCCAGCGAATGTCTTTTTATTCCCTGATCTGAAAAACTGCTGTAGCAAGCTCTAAATAAGTGAGAGACAGGGTAAGAAATAACATTTTTTTTGCAAAAGTATCCAATTTCGTCATTTATACATTAATATATCATCCTTTTTAGGAGATTTTTACATAAATCAAATTATTTGAAAAGTTTTTTCAAATAATTTTTTTCTCAAAATAACACGCAATATAATTTATGAACCCTCCTGGTATATTTCATGTGTATGAAAGTAAACATTCCCACGTCGAAATAAGATTTTATGGTTTTCTTTTCCTGTTTTCGAGGCACTTTCCGTTATCGATTTAGGGCACGTGTTTAAGACTTAGAGCCAATTATTTATTGCTTCTATTGATTCAAAACCTTATTCAGGAAGCAGTAATTTGAATTAATGGTACTGAATGAAACCACATCGTGCCATATAAAGTGAATACGGAACTTGTGGAATGTTATCAATGTTTGATTACTGGATAATATGTCTTTCACTACATTGACGACGTTTTTGCGTTATATTATATTGCTCTTGTAATATTTTCAAACTCGACTTTCTAGTTGGACAAAATTTATCACGGAAGCATTTTTATTTACAGTATTTCCATTATTGCGACCTATACATTATCCGATAAAGTTTAAGAAAATACTGAATATCGTTAAGACTCTAGCAAGTATGGTAAAAAATTAAGAAAATATGTAAATTCATGATTAAGTTTCATTTATTAGATTGATTTTACTATAATATAATTTAAAACATAAATATCATCAATTCTTCTATTGGAACCATTGGTGATAAATTCTAAACATAAAGAGATTCGCCACTAGACACCAAATAAGTTTTTTTAACTTCTCGTCGCGTATTTCGTTAACCATGTTAGCATCATCAGAAGATTCAATTATATCCTCTTGATGTTAATATGGTTAACGAAAGGCGCGCCGAGAATTAAAAAAAAGTAATTTGGTGTTTAGTGGTAAATCCCTTTAGGAATTATTATTAACTTAAATTAAATCTAAATTAATTTAATTTAGTATAAGTATCACATGAGTCGACTTAATATAATAAAAGTGAGACGAAAACAGTTATAATATATATGTGCGTTATAAAATATATATTTATAATAGAGGGTACCATATTATAACATATGTATCTGTCAAAAAAATGTTTTGGGTCGCCAAACAAGTAGTAGATCATCCTAGTAGAATTAATATATTTATAATAGTTTCTCTTTGTCTTAGGTATAAAATTCTGATTGGCGACTTTAATGCCAGAATCGGAAAAGCAAGAACTGGTGAAAATGCAACTGGCCCATATGGAAAAGGTGAGCAGGACAATAAAGGTGACAGGCTGGTTGCCTTTGCTGAAGGACAAGAACTTTATATTATGAATTCGTTTTATAAGAAAAAGGTCAACAGAAAATGAACATGAAAAAGTTCATCTGGACTCACAAGTGAAATTGATTACATCATGTCAAACGATAAAGCAATATTTTGCAATTGTACTGTCTTTAACCATTTTAATCTGGGAAGTGACCACCGAATGGTACGAACAAAGATTAGGATAAACTGTCGAAAAGAACGTGAAAGAATGATAAGATCAAAAAAGGGCAAAGGGGATTCTGGGAAGCTACTGGAGAGGGGCAGATATGTTGAAATTGCTTTCTAATCGCTTTGCTGTGTTACAAGACCCGGAGTAGATGGAAATTACAGACCAATATGAAGAAATCGCCAACAATGTGCTTAAAACGGCGGCTTCAATAGTACCATAATATAAATGTTTCACAGATTCAAAAATTTTTAATGAGACCATTAATTTAATGAAAAAATGCTGGACAATGAAAAATGCAGTCTTTTTGGCAGGGTCGAGTACGTTAAGCTTTGCAAAACTATAAGAAAACGTATTCGAGAAGAAACGCGCAGATTCAACATACAGTTAGTGCAAAAAACTGGAAGAAAACAGGGAAATTAACAAAGCTAAGCAGAAGCTGAGAAAGAAAAGGACACAAATGTTTTCCTTAATGAGTGAGGATGGTACAACTTGCAGGGAACGGACGGAAATGTTAGAGGTTATCCTATCCTCCTATCAGTGGTGTACAAAGTTTTCTTTAAGATAATATGATAAGCTACGAAAACTTAATGACGCACAACGAAGGGAGCAAACAGAATTCAAAACAGGATCAAGAACAATGGATCACTTCCATGTTCTACCGCAGGTAGTAGAAAGTACTTGGCTTTTATCGATTACGAAAAAGCATTTGATTTAATCTCAAAACGGGCCATAATGGATGCATTGCTTAATCAAGGTATAGAGAAAGCCTATGTAAATCTAATAGGATCAATATATGATAAAGCTACAGCGACAGTCCACCTTGACGATCTTGAGGTTGGAATAAATGTAGAGCAGGGCGTACGGCAGGGTGATCCAATCTCGCATCTCCTTTTCTCAGCCTGCCTGGAAGAAGTGTTCTGTAATCTGGACTGGAAACAGGCTGGAATAAGGATTAATGGTGCGTACATAAGTTATCTTAGGTTCGCAGATGATATCGTTCTTCTTTCACAGGACCCAGAGGAACTGCAAAGACACGTACAATAGCTGCAAAGGACTGGAGAACCATTTGGCTTGAAAATAAACCAGAAGAAGAGTCAGGTCATGCTCAATAAATTTGCTGAGGACAAAAGGAACTACTATTTGGAAGTTGGAAGTTGAGGAGCACTATATATATCTTGGGCAGAAGGTTTCAATGGAATGGGATACCGTCCGAGAGGTGGAACGACGCGTTAAATGTGGCTGGCAGGCATTTGGCCAGCTCAACATAGTGTTTAAGAGCAAACTACCACTTTACCTGAAAAGAAAAATCTTTGATCAGTGTGTATTGCCCGTTATGACATACGGAAGTGAAGCCTGGACATTCACATCACAGTCAGTTCAAAAACTTCGAGTAGCACAGACGGGAATGGAAAGATGTATGCTTGGCATTAGTAGATGGGATAGAAAGACCTGCACATGGATCAGAGAACAAACGAAAATGAGTGATATCATTGGTAGAATAAAGCAATTGAAATGGAAGTGGGCAGTCCATGTAGCGAGGTGATGGGACGAAAAATGGACCAGGGCCGTCTTGAACTGGATACCATTTGATCGCAAACGTCTACGGAGAAGACCGAAAACACGATGGACTGATGATGACCCAAATGGCAGAAAAAAGCTCAGAACCGCGAGAGTTGGAAGCACGCTGAAGAGGCCTTCGGAGGCCTGCAGTGGATTGACACGGGCTGATGATGTGTATATATATATATATATATATACCGCACGGTGTTTCATCAAAATCTCATTTTCAAGTGTTCTCTGCTTCGACTGAAGAGTCCAACTGACTTGCCTGAGTAGTTGCGCTCGCTCTTATAGGCGGCCGGCGATTGCGCAGATTGTATCGGGGTAATTCGGGACTATTCGCGGCGCTCGGTAACGCTGTCGGGCGTCCGTTTATTGATTTTTCTTCCTCGTCGCCATGTTGCCGTGTTTCTTCTTTTTTTAGAAGCGATTTCATAGTTTTCGAATGTTGCGAGCGTCGTTTCGCGTCGTTTGGCGTTTAATATTATTAAAGACGTGTTATTTATTAATCGTGTAATCCTTTAAACTAGAAAGGTTATTCGACATTGTTGTAAACCAAATGTCTAGGAAATTTATTTATTAATACAATAATGATATTCAGGAAAGAAGTAATGTTGGGGTATAGAAAAGCTGTTACGTTTGCGTAAACAAATGAAATTTAAGGGCGCAAAATATAATGAATGATTGTAATAATATAGGTATTTTAATTTGTAGCATTTTTGTTTTAATATTAAAAATAATTTTAGATTATGAAGATCCGATAAATAACTATATTAAGAATTTTTATTCAGTTGAATCAGCGTTTCTTAATAAAGCATTTTCGTCCTTAAGAAGACAAAATACGAAATAGAATGGCTATGCGGTTGCGAATAAGAAAATAAATATTCCTTCATTGATTACGGGAGCTGCTTTGGGTTTCAATAATTAAGTTTAATAGTTCGATGACAATATGATACTAACAAAAGGCTTCTAATTGATAATTCCACCTATTGATTGATAAATCGGTGTTGCTAATTTTAATTTCGGACGTAATTTTCGTTAGCTTATCTATCACTTTGTATCCAAAATTTTTTTTTTCTTCCACATAATGAATTTCTTATTTTAATTTTCGTTTTTTTATTGGGAAAATTCTAATGTTTGTTCGAATATTATTTAAATATAAAGTCAATAATTACCTGAAATGAATTATTATATGGCATAAGTATTACATCAAACATGTTTTTCGGTAGAAAACAAAATTGTAGTTCTAGTATGTAATGTAATGAACCAAACTGGCAGTATGTTTTCGATTTTGAAACAAGTCCGTTGATATTGTCCTATGTTTTTTAGAGTGTTTAAAGTACTTTAGCAAATATTGTGTAATCTCTGGACCATGGTTTGTAACTGGGGGATATGTCTAACATAGTTTAGGAAAAGTTTATAACGGTACGAAATTTTTTATATTAATATATTTTTTATATTAATATATGTATTAAAAATGTGGATCTGGATATGAAGCAAAGGTCCATGTTCTAATGTATATTTTACCACACATTTTTGTGGCCCTTTATATTTTTTGTTTATGTCCCGTGAATTTCCGGGTTATGAACAGTAAACAGTAACAGAACAGGACAGTAAAATACCACAAAAATTTTTCTAAACTTTTCCGTAATACGTGTAGTTTTCAAGGTATTTTATTTTTGAACTTTCTTTTTCATCCACTTCCACAGTCTTCAAGGGTCCTTTTCGAGATAAAAAATTTGAAAGTGTTATTTGTAAAATATTTAAGAAATAATAAGTTATAAATAAATAAGTTTGCTCTAGGTTCTCGCAGTTGAAGTATGTTTAGATCTTATGTGCTTCTAATAGTAATTTTAACTTTTATTTCTTCTAATAGTTCAATTCTTCTATTGGAACCTTTGGTGTGAAACACTAAACTTGCAGAGATTTACCACTAAACACCAAATCACTTGTTTTGACGTGCGTCGAGCAGTTCAAAAGAAGTGATTTGGTGTTTAGTGGTAAATCTCTTCAAGTTTAGTCCTTTGTATAGTGTATATGACTTTTTGTGAACTTATTACTTCTTTACATAAAGTGTTTCCACAATTAGATTAGCCACTAAAGCTGCGGTACTTAAGGCGTTGCTAGAATAGTACAATATCTACGGTAGTGCGGGCTTAACTTCCTTTTACGACTTAACAAATATTTGTGAACTATAACAAGAACTTGCCCCGCAGTCACGTCTCTAACTATGCTGGGCAATGTTAGATACTTTCTGAGAGGTGATTCATCAATCGGTAGGCGTTTAGTAGTGGGCCACGCCGGCTAGGCTGACAATACTTCTAAAAAAATATTATAAAAATGTATGTATTTGACATTATTAGTTTGATAATTCATAATTAGCCTATTTAAGTAAGTAATTGTCTCAGTAAAGAATGGAAGAAATTAACAATTCGAATGCAGTGATCATGAATTTATTTATTTTATATGGATAGTGTGACAAAATTATCGACCGCACCTGGAGACAATTTAATGCAATATATCCTAATTTAGCAAAAACAAATTTTATAAATTTTGGTTTTTCGAAGGTACTCCGGAATTTGACCAAGCGAGTAACATCTGATAAGGATAATGAGATCAACATTCTGCCTTATTTCCATGCATACTTACAATCTTCTATTAGAAGAACCGAATATGAGCTGCATATAACATTCTCCTACACACAAAGAATACTGAAAAAACATCGCAAACATCGCAAACACCTTACAAATGTTTTATAGCTCAGTTTCTCAAGCCAGAGTACTGCCCTAAAAGGGTGGAATTTTGCGACAATTTATTAGTTCATTTCCAAGAAGATCCACATGTTTTACAAAAAATAATCTTGACTGATGAGTTCAAATTTTCGAGAAGTTTTTAACAGACCAAATTGTCATTTCTGGTCCAATAAAAGTCCTCATTTTTACCAGGGATTCCGCATTCCAAGAGAAATTCGATACTTTATTTACGATGAGCACTTAATTTTACAAAAGTATCTGGAAATAGTAACAACAGAACTAGAGGATTTGACAGAAAACCTTCCACTGGCAGTGTATCGAAGCGGTTGGTACCAGCTCAATGGTGCTCTGGCACACTGTACAGAAGATGGAAGCAGGTAACTCTATGAACTCTTTTAAGACCGGTGGTTCAGACGTTTGGGTCCATAGAATTGGCCGCCGAGATCACCCGATTTAACTTCCTATGATTTCTATCTTTGGGGTAGTGTAAAAACAATATCTACAAGACGCCATTATACACTAGAGAGGAGTTAAAACATCGGGTGAATCAAGCATTCGCAACCTTAGATCCTATTGAAATAAGAAGAGCCGTCACGGAAGGGGTCCATATTTGAATGTTGCAGTGTTTGGAGGTACTTCGAGGCGTTTCGAGCATTTGCTATAAAAATAGTTTTTTAGAAAGTCGAAAACCGTTAAAAATACGTATATGATCACTTAATACTTTTAGATACAGAATTTATTGCTCTTTGGAGCGCCACTATAAAATACTGTGTGTTTCATTTAAAATTCCTACATAATATGAATTTTTAAATTAAATCAAAAGAACGCTATAGATATATATATATATATATATATATATATATATATATATATATATATATATATGTATATATATATATATATATATATATATATATATATATATATATATATATATATATATATATATATATATAATTAATTCTCATATCATTTTGTCATAAAGCATCCTATTAAGGAACATTATTTAAAAATGTAGGTATCTAGCTATGCTGGTTGTAAAAAATATTTTTTTTTCAGGGATGTTTGTTGCCAATTTTCTTAAAAAATATTTGTATTTCCGAAACGGCTCAAGATAGATATAGTATATGTTACATAAAAAAGATTCAAAATGGTTCACCGAATCTAGAAATGCAATAACATATAGCATTTATGTTGCATACATTTATAATGTATAAGTATTGCATATAAAAAAACGAAGTTGGAATCAGCTGCGAGTAGATCGGGCAACAAGGCAGCGCAGAAAATATATTAAACAGTGAATTCATATTTTATTACCTAAGTATCCAAAATTTAAAATCATTAACCGAAGTAGTTCTCCATAATAGCGTATATAAATAGTAATAGCGTATATAAAGTCGAATAATACTTAGATTAACGTTTGGTGATGAGTATGCAATAGTAAATAGTAAACGCGAAATTAAAGCAGCAGTAAATCTTTTCGAAGCCTAAGAAAAAACTGTTTCCATTGTATAATTTCAGATTTTTCCAGTTTATTTCCGTCTCTAATTTTAATTGTTTTCTGTTTTCAACAAATACTCTCATTGCCATTTTAAATGTTTTACGATTGGCTCTGCATTGCACTATAATAAATTGCTTTAGGAATTGTATTTTAATTATGACTAGAGCACTGGAATTTAAAGTTTATAATTTAAATGGAAATTAAATGATTGATAAATTTTGGAAGTATCAAAGGTATTAATTATTGTCGTTACTGTTACTCTGATTCGTTGGCTGGTTAAATAATCCTGATATTATTAAGTATTTAACTGTTCATCAATGAGATTTTGATTTGGTTTTTAATAATGTTGAGATTTTCAACGCTATCTAATAAAAGAATATTTAATTTAAAGTAAAATATTACGATTTGATAAAATATATGATATTATTAGTTCAACCTTGAAAGTGGGTTTTTTAAAGACATTATTTTAAATTTATTAAATATGACATATGAAAATTCTGAGAGTAATATTCAGTTTTTTATCGAAAAGTTTAACTGCAAGATCACTCACATACAAACATTTTCCTTTTTATTTACCTTCATCAGATGTAGCGATGTTAGCTGCAATTGCAAACAAATCAACATTAAGCGTCGATCCGTGGGCAATTCCACATACTAAGATTTTTCAGTCTTATAGTATGTTTTCTTTCATAACACAAAACTGTCTACCTATCAAAAAGGATTAAAGAATTTTCAATATTTCATATTTCTATCATATCGAATGCCTTTTCGAATTGAAAGAAGAGAGCCAACTCAAGTTTTCAATTTATAAAAAGACTTTTATATCGCATTTTTCAAGCATATTAAATGCATTTATCTTGATTTTGGAATTCCAGATAGTTCTATGGACATTCTAATCTCCAGATAATATAACTGATGGCGTTAGCTGCTGTAATATGTTTTTAATTTGGATAACCTTCCATTGTGTACAGCGAAAGTATATTTTGTATATAGTTATTTCTTTGAGTGTCACATACGATCGTATTATAGAGCTACGACTTGCAATTCTGAGTTTAAAATAATTTGTTCTGTTATTATAATTTGTTTAGTTAGAATTGAAACCCCGCCCTCGACTCTAATATGTGGATGAACATATCTAATAAAGATTTTTGAATTTTTAAGATTGTGTGGTCGAATTGGATTTAAAATGGGTTTTTTGAAGACAAATTGGGTCAAATTTAAACATTATATATATATGTATATATATATATATATATATATATATATATATATATATATATATATATATATATATATATATATATATATATATACATATATATACATATATATATATATATATATATATATATATATATATATATATATATATATATATATATATATATATATATATATATATATATATATATATATATATATATATATATATATATATATATATATATATATATATATACGTATATATATATATATATATATATATATATATATATATATATATATGTATATATATATATATATATATATATATATATATATATATATATATATATATATATATATATATATATATATATATATACAGTTCTCCAAACGAAGTTTTAAAAAATCACTTTCATTTTATTTTGTAATATTTATACTTTGATTACACTTACTTTTACACGTTACTTTTTGTATATAATTGATATTTTTACTTGTTTGTTGTGAGTTATGACTGATTTTTATATAATTCTGTATTTGTTACACCTTAACTTTGTATTTCTTAAATTGTATACTTTTACGTCGATGCTGATTAATTGTCTGTAACTTTTCGTCAATAACTGAGTTGACTTCGCTGAGTCTGTCCTCAAATATGGATGGAACTTGCGAAGTTATCGAAAGTGCAGGTGTTTGCTGGTGGACCGTGGGATAAGCGTTGTTATTGTGATTCCTGCTAACATAGCATGGAATGAATATGCCAGGTGTTCATCGTAGGATGTTGGGCGTGGGAAGCTGGCGTGAGTCAGCAGTTAAGACTTGAATCGATACCTGTTTTGAAATCTGATATGTTTTTCTAGACAAGGATTCCAACTGAAAACTGATATACTTTTAGTTCGTTAATAAGGTCATTTGGAGATGGCTAATTCTAATATAACATATATAGCTATATATCAAAATCTTAATCTTAAATTTCCGAAAGTTCACCGATTGCTTTAAAATTTTAACATAACGTTGCATTCGAATACGCGCGTTTTTATATACCTGTTATATGGAAGTCACACTCGCGATTGGTAAAAACATGCTTCTTTGAAAAACAACGCCATATGTTGGACGTAAAATCAATACACGTTATGTTAAATATTTTACGAGAATGAGGGCACCATGTGTTAAAAGTAGCAGCAACACACGCAATATTAAACATTGCTCATGCGTGCTTCTTAACAGCTGCTGCCACTTAGCATTTTCAATGTTTCCGATTGTTTTGTTAAATTGAATTTTGATAGATTTTGATTTATTTTCAAATCATTGCGTTGGAATTGCGCTATGTCGATTGACGTGTTTGGATAGAAATAGTTTGTGTTTTATCCTTTTTTAATGTTTTGCAATTTTATATATTTTTGTTATAACTTTCTTTTTTCTTTTTTGTTACAATCGATTTGCTTTAGTTCATTAAAATAATTCTTCGCGGAAGATCAAACTTAGATCGTCGTACTCGCGGGGCGGAAGCAGTGGGACGAGTAATAGCAAATCAAACTGAGAAAGAACGGTCATCACCAACGACCGAAACAGACCAAAGAATGGTTTAAATACGTGTCGAGGAAGCAGCAGAGTGACCTGTAGCTAGACTTTAGGATGCAAAATTGTAAGCACGGCGATCGCATTCTGCAGCTTCAGATTTGCTTCGTTTTCAACAGAATGAACACAACAGCCTGAGAGTGGTTGAAAGACGTCAACGAAAAACAGCAGATCAGCGTCAAATTTGACTTCGTGCTTAGCAATCACCCGATTACAATCGCCTTGAATTCCAGTACAACCCAGCTGATGATTATAGTTTGAGTCAGCATGTTCTCATCAGCACTATGTGTCCCCATTGTAAGGTTTTGATATTTAATGGAGCAACGAAAGGAATGTTTTGCGCCGCTAGAAAAACTAAACTGTCTCAACTTGAGGAACCGCAAGAGCCATTAAATAATTTGCTTCAATCAAAGCATTTCTTATCCAACATCAGGAAATACGACTCATGCTTCCAAATGACGTCGTTCGGCGCAGAAATTGCAACAGCTTAATTTATGCCGACTTTCAAAGTGAAGAGACAAATTTATCAAAATACCTTGCTTCCGTCTCTGCTGCCGTTCCCAGATGGTCAACATAAATTCTTGCAAATGTATTTCATCGGTGATGGCAATGATGAAATGTATGCACGCTGTGGAATTTTAACCGACATAAAAAGGTCCATCTTTTTCCAAATGTAAAAGCAGCTTCACAAAAAAAACAATTTAGTGCGTTTGTTCAAAACAGCAACTGACAAGATATCATCTGATACACACACGATTGCATTGTTTGCAATCATATTGACCGCCTACTTTCTTTAATCTCCAACAGAGTTATGGGAAAGATATAAATCGCACATGGCTGAAGACATTTCCTGCCAAATACGCGAGAAAAAATTAAATATGAATATGGATTTTACATCAGAATTCTACAACAAAGCATTGAAAATGATTTAAGATTTATATTTAGAAATTGCGAACAAACTTCTAAATCAATTGGGAATACCATCACCGAATTGAGCTGCTGCTGCTTCGTTAGATGTAAAATTGCGTCGTTAACAAATTTATAACACGGGTGATCTTTTGTCGTATGTGCCATCAAATATTCCTAAGCTAACTCTTGAGCAAAAAGGCATTTACGATCAAATAAGGCAAACTGTCAATAAAGGGGTTGGAGAAATCTTCTTATATGCGCCAGGAGGAACTTCTTCTAAATTCCTATTTAGATTGATTCTGGCAGCAATTCAATCCCAAAAAGACAGCCTTAGCTCTTGCGTCGTCTGCAATAGCTGCTATATTGCTACCAGGTGGAAGAACTGCTCATTCCGCTTTGAAATTACCATTGAACATGCAATTCACATGCATTTGGATATGTTGCACGTGGAAGTTGAAACTTCCACGTGCAACATATCCAAAGTCATGGGAAAAGTAATGAAGGAATACAAAAATATTGTTTGGGACGAATGCCTAATGGGATACAACATATCGCTCGGGGCCCTTGATCGACCATTGCAAGATATGCATAGAAACATCAGTAAAGACGTTGAAATTAACTAAACATATGTGTGTCGAGCTGCAAAACGATCTATCAGCTGAGATATTCTCACATCAATTGCTGGAAAGGGGGCACGGAAAGGTGCCGGTTGATCTGACCTCAGGACGAATTGCATTGCCTCATAATTTCTGCAATTTAGTGACGTCAAAAAAATAATCGATTGAAAAAGTATTTCCTAATATTCAAACCAATTATAAAAATCACGACTGGCTGAGTGAACGAGCTATTTTTGGCGTCAAGAATAGAGACGTCAACGAAGTTAACAGTATTATTCAGTCAAACATTCAAAGCACGCACGCAAAGGCAGTCACGGGCATGCACCACACTATTCTGAAAACAGATGAGGAGGTTAATTATCCAACAAATTATTTGTTTGATCTGCTACCGCACGTACTGCAACTGAAAATCGGTGTGCCAATTATCATGTTGCAAAATATCCACCAACCAAAGCTTTGCAATGGCACGCTGCTTACAGTTAAAAAATTATTGAGCAACGTCGTAGAAGCAATAATCTTGACAGGACTTTTCAAAGATTATTCCGAGCATTTCTATGATTCCAATTAATATGCCATTCAAATTTAAGAGATTGCAATTCCCAATTCGATTGGCGTTTGTAATCACCATCAACAAAGCTCAAGGCCAATCTTTAGAATTGTTGGGTTTAGATCTAGACAAGGATTGCTTCTCAAATGGGCAATTTTATGTTGAGTGTTCTACAGTTGACAGACCAGACAATCTCTATGTCTGCACAAACAATAGAATAACAAAAAATATTGTATACTCACAAACATTGCGAAATTAAGATATTAGAAATGTATGTTTTCTCTTTCATTTAAACAGACTGAGCTAGAGCAACGCGTGGCAGGGGCAACGCGTGGCATATATATATATATATATATATATATATATATATATATATATATATATATATATATATATATATATATATATATATGTTTCTAAATCATTCCGGGTGTCGATCCGTTAATTCTGTGAAGTCACAACGTTTCGCCAAAATCGCATTTGGCATTTGTTGTCCGCTTCGACTGAAGAGTCCAACTGACTAAGTCAGTTGACATCGACACCCGGAATGATTTAGAAACATTATCTACCATCCGCGAAAATATTAAATGTAATATATATATATATATATATATATATATATATATATATATATATATATATATATATATATATATATATATATATATATATATATTAGGCTTTCTCCGGGAGTAATGATTCTCCGGTTGTCGAAATGGTCTCTGTCGGTAGCTTGCAGACGTTTCGCTAAAATCTCATTTGGCATCTTCCGTGCTATTTGTCGCGTAACTTTGTGAGAGGGATCGGTTTCCCGTGTGATATTTATGTATCCTGGCCTGAGTCGGTAACGATTGGCTGGCGCTGATTTAATATCAAAGTTATTTTATTATCAAAATTTGTTTAATGTTGAATTACTAGCACAGTTTATTCACACCATAATACATTTTAAACGATTCATGTCACATTGTAACTTGTTTTATTAAATGAAATGTTCAAAATGTCCACCATTTGAGTCTAGGTAAGAGTGAAAACGTTTTAATCAGTTTTCCCGAACACATTCAAATAGTTCTGGCATATATCTAATCTGGGTGGCAACAACAAAAATATCTTTTTCAATACGAGATTTTCCATAAAAAAAGAAGCATATCGTGATATTCGCGTACTGTATACATCGAATCGTTCTTAGCTAATTCTTAATAAAAAGAAAATGTTTTAAACAATTTATTGGTTTATTCGCTAAATAATGACCAACGAATAATTGTAATAATTGTTTAAATTTGATGGTTTTAAGACACATTCTTAATTTTGCAGGATTCTAACCTCGATTACCATCCCTCTGATAATTTACATATTCCATTTTCACATTCCGTGCCAAATCGACCACTTTTGAAGCCAATCTCTTTCGATTTGGCTGACTTTTTTTATCTTTTTCTACCCCACTAAAATAGTTTCTGCGAATTTTTTCAAATTTTTTTTACCTAACCGAAAAAATTCACAAATTTTTCAAAAAATGACACCTTTTTCAAATATCCAAATCTTTTTGAAAAATTGACTAAATGAGATGTTTTTTTTTATTTATTTTTTTATGTACTTCTCAGAAAATAAAAACTTGTTGCTATAATAAGGTAAATCGAAGTAAATGGTTCAATAATATTTTATATTTAATTTGTTATATGACCTAATGATTAATGATCAGGATTTCACGGTTAATACGATTAACAAACTTTTTTTTATACCAATTTAACAAAAGATTTATTTAATTTTCTTTGGCGTTTAAATAATTTACAAATTCTATACTCACCTAAATTCGAATAATTCTGGACACAACGACAACCCTATGTGTGTCGTATCACACTGTGTATTTGCTGAATTCCAGTAATTGATTTCGCTTTTGAAAATCGGTCACTTTAGTCGTTCATAGCTTTATTATAATCCTCATCTAGAGAAAACTAAACCGTTATATTCGGAAGGTTATCCGGTGTAGAAACCCATGCATATTGCATTATCGCCCATGCATTGGTTATTTGTTTATCAACCGCTAGTTGAAGACGTGCTCTCGCTCCTAGTCTTGATTGTACCACTAATACCATCGTACGAACCTTTCCTACGGGCAGTTGCAAAAAATGCATGGAATAAATTGGACACAATGAACACGGAAATTGACTGTTGGTAAGTTTATGATTGTCATACACTAACTTATCGATCCAATTATCGTTACAAATTTAAATATCATTTATGTCACATCAAAATACGTAATAATCTAAATACAAAATAATTATATTTTGTATTTAGATTAGATTATTATATTATTTAGATTTGTAAAGATTATTTTAGGGAAAAAAATTAAAAATAGCGAACTTTTTAGCGAAAAATTTACTGTTTTTCTTAAAAAACTGAAAAACTTCATAAAATTTGACATCTGAAAATGTGTTTGGGTTTTTTGTATTTTTTTTATTATTCAAAAAATTTAAAAAAAAATGTCCCATTTTTTCAATTTTTGCAAAAGTTGGGTAAAAACGTTTCACTTGGGTAAAAAAATTTGAGGAACGTTTCTTCTTCTTGGGGGTACCATATCCTCATTGGACGTTGGCAATTACCATGGCCCATCTAATCCTGTTGGCCGCTGATCTAAATAGTTCGGTTGATGTCATTCCTGTCCATTGCCTCAAGTTCTTCAGCCATGATATCCTTCTTCGACCAGGTCCTCTCATTCCCTCTACTTTTCCTTGTAGTATAACTTGTAGTAAAGAGTATTTTCCTCCTCTCATGACATGTCCAAAATAAGATGCTTTTCGTTTCTTTACGGTGACAATTACTTCTCTTCTCTTGTTCAGCCGCTCCAGAACCTTTTCATTGGTAACGTGGTGTGTCCAGGAGATTCGAAGTATACGGCGGTAGCACCAGAATTCAAATGCTTCAAGTCGTTTTACAGTGTTCTCTGTCAAGGCCCATGCCTCCACCCCATAGTATAATATTGAGAAAACATAGCATCGGAGAGTCCTAATTCGTAGTCTGATGTTTAGTTTTAGATTGCATAATACACCTCTCATTCTGTTAAATACATTTCGTGCTTTTTCAATTCTGATTTTTATTTCTCTAGCGTGGTCCCAATCTGCGTTCAGGTTGCATCCCAGATATGTAATGTTTTGTACCTGCTCTAGTTTCCTGTCATGCAAGTAGAAATCAGCGATTATGTTCTGTTTGCTGATAATCATAACTTTTGTTTTCTCTATATTGAGACTTAGACCGTATTCTTTGCTCTTTTCTGCTATTCTATTGATTAGTATTTGCAGTTCTTCTGCAGTCTTTGCTAGTAGTGTAGAATCATCGGCGTAGCGGATGTTATTGATGTTTACTCCGTTAACAATTAGTCCCTCGTCTGTTCCCTCGAGTGCCTCCTTGAACAGTTCCTCTGAATATATGTTAAACAGAATGGGTGACAGAATGCACCCCTGTCTAACTCCTTTTTGGATGTTTATTTGAGACGAAGTTAGGTTTCCTGATCTGATCGTTGCATTTTGGCGCCAGTACAAGTTGGCTATTATACGCCTTTCAGGTCCATCTATTCCGATTCTTTCTAGGATACTTAACAGTTTATCGTGTTTGACCTTATCGAATGCTTTCGAAAAGTCAATAAAACATGCGTATACGTCCGTGTTCACATCTCTTGCTCTTTGTATGAGTACCTGTATACTGAACAAGGCTTCTCTTGTACCAAAACCGCTCCTGAAGCCGAATTGAGTGTTTCCTATGTGTTCCTCAATTTTCCTATATACCCTTTCATGTATTATTTTCAGAAAGATCTTTAGGAAATGGCTCATTATACTGATTAAGCGATGTTCGTCACATTTTTTTGCCCGTGTACTCTTAGGAATAGGTATAAACGTCGAGGTTAACCATTCCTCTGGGATTGATCCAGAATCATATATTTGGTTAAACAATTGTATTATTGTGTCTAGATGTTCTTCGTCTATAAGTTTTATAACTTCTATATAGGTGTTATCCGGACCAGGGGACTTTCCATTATTTAGTCGCTTTATGGCTGTGATCACTTCTTCTCGAGTGATATAAGGCCCAGTTATGTCGTTGTTCGTTGCTATATCCCCTCTACTTGTGTCCTCAAAAAGTGTTTCTATATAGGTTTCCCATGTTTTTAAACGAGTTGTGGGATCCCAGACTATGTTGCCTTGCTTGTCTGCAAGTAGCGTTCTCCCATTACTTTTGAATACGCCAGCTGCTTCTTTGATTTTCTTGTGCATGTTCAGTGTATCATGCTTTGCGCCTAAGTTTTCTATCTCGGTGCATTGTTCATGCAGGTACTCTGACTTTGCTTCTTTTATTCTTTCCTTGATCGTTATATTCAGTTTTTTGTATTCCAGTTCATCTCTGTTTTTTAGTTTCCGTCTCTCTGCCATTAGCTCCAAGATTTCGTTATTCATCCATTTTTTGTTCTTTGTTCTGTTGTTCTGAGACTTTAAATTGTTGTTTATTGTTGTTGTTATTATACTTTTTATGCTTTCCCATTTGTTGTTTATTGTTTCGGCTGGACATACTTGAAGTGTAGCTAAGTTGTTGTTTATTTCTTGTTTCACCCTTTCGATAATTGTTGTATCTTTCAATAGATTCATGTCTGGGCGCCTGGGTCTCTGTGGTTGATTGGTCGCTCTCTTGAGTCTCAGTTTGACCCTTGCTAGTAGTAGATTATGATCCGAGGCGATGTCAGCTCCTGGGTACGTTTTTGCGGATGTTATCGAGTTTTGGAATCTTTTGTTGACCATTATGAAATCAATTTGGTTTCTAATATTCCTTTCACCTGGAGCTTGCCATGTATACAGCCTTCGGGAGGGTAGTTGGAAGTATGTGTTCATGACCGACAATCTATTTTCTTTACAGAACTGAGCCAGTCTTTCTCCTCTTTCATTTCGGTGACCCAGACCAAATTTACCAATCACATCGCCGTCCGCTCCTTGTCCTATTTTTGCGTTGAAGTCACCCATTACAATGGTGACTTCTTTGTTTTTTGTATTCTGGAGTGCCTTCTTGAGGCGTTCATAGAAAAGCTCATTTTCTTCCTCTGTACTTTGAGTTGTTGGTGCGTATGCGGCTATTATGTTCAGATTGTATGGTACGGCTCTGATCTTCATTATTGCCACTCTGTCTGAGATGGGTAAATATCCTAGCAGTGTATTTGCTATTCGGTTATGCGTTATTATCGCTGTACCGTTTCGATGGTGTGTACCATCTTCGCCCGCATAATATATATTATAGTCTCCCACTTGACATTGCCCTGTTCCTGGCCATCTTGCCTCAGTGCATGTCAGAATGTCTATATGTAGCCTTTCCATTTCCTGTATGCTATTGTGAGTTTTCCCTGCTTGATACATACTTTGCACATTCCAGGTTCCTATTCTAAGTTGTGTTCTGAATAAGTTAGTTGTTTCCCTGTTTATGTCTTTATTGGTAACTCTCAAAACCGTCCTCCCCGGAGATCCGATCGGAGGACTTCTTACTCCGGAACATTTCATCTTGAGATTAGCCATTCCATGGTAGATTTACTAGGGATATCCGTAGATCTTTACTGTAGCGGTTTCCCGTTGCCACTCCAGCCTCTTGCCGTTGACCAATTTCTGGTTCCTCCGCCTTTAAGGACGATTTCTCGCCCTAGGGGCAAGTGGGTGCCCCAGCTCTTGCTAGCTCTTCCTCTCTTAGCAAGGGTGAACTGTTTATACCGACAGTTACTCGGTCCCTACCTACGTTTGCCACCCTAAGGTGTTTCCCGCTCTCCACCGCACGGAGGTGTAGGTTCGGATTTTTCTTTCATCGGGATTAAGACCTTTCGGCATTTCCTAATCCCTCCAGAGCTTTAGAGAGGAACGTTTATAGTGGGGTAAAAAAAAACAACAAAAATCAGTCAAATCGAAAGGGGTCGAGTTCAAAAGTGGTCGATTTGGCTTGAAATGACACATATATAGCTGGTTTTTCTGAAGATCTTCCAGCGGGTAACTGTTTATTACATCCGGAAATTTCTTTCCGTACGTTATGTGGCCACATTTTTGACATATAAAACACAGTATTCAGTCTATATCTACACATTTATTTCAGATTAGTCTATATTATTATTTAATTATATATAGCCTAGTTGGTGGTGAATAAAAGCTGCTTTAACGAATTTTTGTAAATCGAATGTATTAAAACTGATTTGAAAGCGTCACTAACACCAAGTTTCTTTAATTTAAGAAAACAATCAGACTGTTGCTGCTGAAACTACTTCAGCAGCAACAAAATTCAAAATTAAATCTCCTTTAGAGTTTTTATTTGCTTTTAGGTTTCCAAATGTCATTTTGGTATTTCCTTAGTACAAATAGATTACTTCTTATTATCACCTTGATATTTCTTGATTGGTAAGCAGAAGCGGTTTATTCTGTTTTTTCCGTTAACAGGCAGATTTTCAGAACTCAATTCAGGTTCATACGGGTCCCACAAGCGTAAGAAGAAATAATGATCTACTATATCTTTTACTACTGATTCCTTACTACAGCAAGACCTTAAATACAACTGGGGGTGCCAGGTATATAAGTAGACAAGACTTGGCAAATTTTTCTTACTTCATCTACTCTGACGCTATATTTCACTGAAACCAATGCCTCTATCTCCAGAAGTTACACTGGTAACCGGAACCTGACCATCTTAGAGGTGCGGGTGTGACTTGAATATGAGAGTCTAGGTGAATCTGACTGGAAGCAGCCCTAACTACCAAAACTTAATAGAATAATAGATCGAGTCACTTCTCAAATCAAAAAAATAACGAATTAAAGTTGTATAAATAAAGAACTAATTAGTTCAACTAATAAATTAATATTAATAGGTTATAATATAATTTGAAAATTAACTTACGCCATTTCTCCTTAAACCATAAATTTCAACTTAAATCCAGAGTCTGATCAAGCAGTTGATTAATTAATATATTATGTTTGGCTTTTCTAGTAATTTTTTGATTACTTAGGATTCAACGCCAATATCTAACGAATTAGCAAATTGTTTGAAAAAGGAATTAATATAGGTATAAACAACTATGACAAATATGTGATACATATTTATCATTTGCATTCTGTATTCCATTTTGTAAATTAATTACGATTTTTAACATAAACTTTATTCATTAAAATGCAACAATATTTATGTTGTTATAGTTAAAGAGGTAAAATCTCCAACCCTAAGCCGATCAAATCACTTTTACAACATGGTCTCCCCAACAGGACGTTCTCCGTAAACGGTATAAATATTTTTTGTGTATAAGTGTTTTTGGTCTAGACGGCGTTTTTGCTTTTTTTTAAATAAAAAAGCAGAATATAAAATTATTTTGTTTGACATGCAACAAAATGCTTTTTGTTTTGTTTGTGGCAATAGTTTTTGGCCGACGTTTTCAATTTGAATCAAGTTAACTACATGCAAATCAAAGGGAATCCGAACATAAACATTGTAAATGCCCTGGAATTAATAATAAATTTAACTGAGGTAGCCGATACTTGATGGACTAAATAAATAGCAAATATTAATATCTAAAATTTCAACTACATTTAAAATTGAATATATAAGAATTATTTCGACACACTGCTTTTTCTAATATAAACTATGTTAAACTCACAATGAGAAAGAGAATTACAGCCTAAAGTGTCCATCGACCTATTCCTATATAGACATTTTTGTCAACGTTTAGGAGGGCAATATAAGTTTAATAACGCTGAACCATTCAAGTCTAGCTGGCCATTTAACAATAGTATAATTAGTATAATTATATAACTATAAATTATATAATTATAATAGTATAATTATATATTTTACTAATTATTTTATTTAGGATTTATTGTATATAACTAAATCTGTATGTGATGGTGTATGAAAAATTGCAAAACCATGTTTATTGCATTTTCTAGTAACTGTTAAGTCTAAAAATTTAATACTATAATATTGTTCTTCTTCAACTGTGAATTCAATGTTCTTATGTAAAGAAGTTATGTGAGTTAAGAATTGATTTAATTGTCTATAAAAACCTGTAAAACATATTGGACTCTGATTAGCATATCTATACCAGTAAAGTAATAATTTAAACAACTGATGTTGATTTATCTTATTTTCTAAGTTGTTCATAAAAATGTCTAAAAGTAAAGGACTTAAAGGTTTTTATCAAAAAATTATCAAACTGTCATTAGAAACACAAAATGAATGATCAAATTCAAAATAATTCTGATCCAATGTAATTAACAACTCTAAAATGTTTTATTTCATTATTGTTTTATTTTTAAGAAGTAATTTGTCAACTAATTCTATTATTTTGTTTGGTGGTATACTCGAAAATTAATTTTGTACATCTAAAGAAAATAGTTTGGATTTTTTGGGTAAATTAATATATATTTTTTTTTTATTTTTTATTAATATATTAAAATTTGTATATTGTAAAATTATTTTAATCAGCTCATTTCATAATTAGATTAAAGAAGCCGTAACGAATGAAACTACTGGTCTAATTGGGTAATTATTTTTGTGTAATTTTATAAGCGAATCTAATTTTGAGGATATATCATTATTAATTGTTGTTTCTCGTAATCGTTAAAAATAGACCAATCTTTTCTTATTAGTTTTATTCTTTTTTGAAGGGTATTCGTAGGATCAGAATTCATTTTGTTAAATTTCCCTGATTTTATAAACAATATTAATAAACAATAAAATAACTAACTAAACAATAAAATAATATAAACAATAAAATAACAGCAAAATAATTTTCATAATGCTAACAACTTAGTGTCGGAAAAGCATATTTTCAATGATGATTTTAAAATGTTACATAATGAGTATAAATTTAAAAAATTATATCTTTGATAGAGCCTATAAGTTAATAATAAAAAATTTGGATATTTTGCTAAATGACCAGATAAACTTAAATGGTTCACCGTTATTAAACTTATATTGCCCTCCTAGACGTTGACAAAAAATGGATTTCCCCATTATCATGTTTTATGGTATTATTAGGTCGATGGACACTTTAGGTTGTAATTATTTTTCTCACTGTTACATTAACATAGTTTGTATTTGAAAAAGGCACTGTGTGTGTTTATTTATTAAACTTTGCTTATTTATTTGGAATTAATAATGTGTAAATAAACATTACTAATCTAACACATATTTTTGTTTACATGCTTAAAAGAACAACTAACCAACATTCCGGAGAACCCAATATTAATAAAATGATTGTACTTGAATCTAAAACAGCACAATTGTGTTTTAACATACTGCGATTAGACTAGAGTTATTCAACACACAGTTCAACCGCAGACGGATTTATTTCATGGACTGCGTATTGTGATTTGAGTGGGTAATTCAAATGAATCAATTTAATATCCTTTTGAGTTAAGGGCCAGCGTTAACTAGATACGAGGATAATATAAATTGAAGTTTTGATCCATATGATGAGATACCTTAATACCCAGAGAGGGTGTATATTATTAATGGATTAGGTATTTTTTAAATAGGTCTAATGATAATATAAATAACGGGAGACTTTTTTAGTGTATCCGAACTTCCAATAGAGGTAGCTATCAAACGAACTGTGAGTCTACGCGCCTCTAATGTCAGAATTATTCAGCATAGTCTAGTCAGAGTAACGGTTACAAATTGTCCAAATTTATTACCAATATTTTACGCTGCTCAATATCAAAGCAAAAACAAAACAGAAAACTGTGCATTCCGAAGAAAATATCACCGCTGTTGTTGGCAGTTTTGTATTGTTATTGTTTTAATATCGAGCAGCGTGAAATACTTTCGGAATTTGTCGATAATTCGGGGAATACATCGCTCTGTTGAGCGATTACGTGCACCATAAAATGCACGAAGGGTTTTATAAGTTTAGAGCACAAAACACTGATTTTTAAAATACATTTTGATAATTTGCAAGCATTGCTCTGATGTTAAACGTTTCATGATGATTTGCCATGCTATGCTAAATAATTTTGAGACTAGAAGAGCGCAAATTTACAGTTTTGTTTGATAGCGACCACTATCTCAAGTTCGTTAGTTTCCCTCAAAATATGTATTTGAAGAAATTGATAAAAGTTCAGACATACCGAAAACCAGAATAAAGAACAGAAGTCTTGAAAGTAAATAATTACACAACTTGTTTTGAAAGGGGTTATGATAAGGGTACACCACATAGAAAACATAAAGTTTCCACTGCCACGGTATGTACAACCAACAAACTTATGACCGTCCTCAAACTTTAAAATAAATGAAAAAAGTTTGTAAGTGTGAAGTAGAACCCAGTAAAAATTTTATTTTCCCTCCCAATTTTATACGCCGTATTAATCTTGATTCGAATTAATTCGCTGTCAAGAAGAAACATAATAAACTTGTTTTGAACACAATTTAGCTTCAGGTACTAGAGATTTTAAAGTGCTCACATTTAAAGGAATTATTTGCAAAGTAACAAGCTAAAAGAGAAAGCGTAAAAATAAGTAAAACTATATAGATCAGGTAAGTTCTTTGTTTTCGTGTTATTGAACCGATTATATCTATTGAAATTGTATGTTTTATTGAAGAAAACAATCAATAAATATATTATATTTTAAATTTTTTTATACTTTTTTATTTTAAGTTTACTGATATTTCGTATTTACTACTGTACAGAGAATATTTGTATATGGATTGCATTGCTATTCTCTGCTGTACTGAGCATTTTTTTAAATGTGTATGTAAGTATAAATGATTGTAAATTATTTGTAAATGATGTTGCAAACAGCATACTTTACGATTAGGAATTAATACTATACATAAGAATAAGTTTTCGACCATTTGGCCTAAAATGTATGAATAATTTATTTTAAACACAATTTTGCCGCTGATATAATGGGAAAATCGTAAACTATGTAAATATAGTCATATTACAGTTTGTTATTAGTTATTAAGATTAGAATTTCATTATGAAATTAAAAATAGAATTTTGCTTGGAAGTTACAATATGTGATAATACTATATTTAAAATAAAACATTTTATTCTATGGTTTTATTATAATTTAACAGATTAATTAAATCTTTTTAGTTAATAATAAAATAATAAATATAATATAAAATAAATAATAAATATAATATAAAATAAATAATAAATATAATAATAAAATAAATAAAAAAAGTTTATAAAAAACGCCCACATTTGGCGAAAAAATGTGTGTAAATAAGCTGTTTTATCAACTCATTTTATACATTTTAAACTAAAAAATTAAAAGTAATGTATAAATTGCAAAATGGAATCAAATCTATTAGACTCGAGTACATTCGTCAATTTAAAATACGAAGGTTGTCCTTAAAATAAAGTCTCCAATTTTTTTTCACAAAGAAAATCACATTTATTTGCAATGAATCCATATTTGGAAAACCTGGAACTATTTTTATACCTAGCTCTCTTTGCGATTAATCCATTGTTTCATGCGGTGTGGCATTTTTCTTATACCTGTGTCATAGAGCTCTCCCTCCGCGGCGCGCAAGTAGCGTACGACCTCTTCGTTCAATTCCTCGTCGGTCCAGAAATTTGTTCCACCCAGGAGTAACTTCAACGCAGGAAAAATATGACAATCATTTGGTGCAAGCATTACCCTCTCCACGTTTGCAATCGTTTCGCCCGAAACCGATGCCCGTTCGGCCCATTTTGAACTCTTTACACCATTTTCGTACGTTTTTGATGCCCAAACACTTCACATAATTGATGATAAATTTCTATAGGCGTAGTGCCTCTGGCACACAAAAAACGAATCGCAAAACGTAACTCACATCTGACGGTAGAGGCGAGTGGAAGTTCCATCGCAAACACGGCTGCCAATCAAAGATTGAGCTTCGCAGACAGCTCGGACTGGTGGAGATTTTGTGAACGAGACTTGGAGACTTTATTTTACGTAGAACCCTCGTAGATTTAATTTTTCACTAATCTGTTAAAATTATAATTAAGGTATATTTCATGGTTTAATGAGCTATAATAGAAGGTTTTATTCTAAGTATAGAATTATCATATATTGTAACTCCATAACAAAATTAAATTTTTTATTTCATAATGAAATTCACGATTCATTTTCCTATTATATCAGTGGCAAAATTGAACATAATGAATTATTCATAAATTTTAGGCCAACTAGTCGAAAAGTTGTTCTTATGTATAGTATTAATTCCTAATCATAAAGTATGTTGTTTGCAATATCATTTACAAATCATTTACAAAAATTTTTTTACAATCATTTACATTTACATGCACAGTTAGAAAAAATCGCAGTCCAGTTGAGAATAACAGAGCAATGCATATACAAAAATTCTCTGTACAGTGGTAAATGGGAAATATCTGATAACAATTCAAAATAAAAAAATATTATAAATTTTAAAATAAGAAATAATGATTGATTGTTTTCTTCAATAAAACATACAATTTCAATAGATACAATCGGTTTAAAATGACGAAAACACAAGGACTTACCTGTGTGATTACCTATATAGTTTTACTTATTTTTGCAGTTTCTCTTTTAGCTTGTTGCATATAAATCTTTTATATTTTGGCACTTTAATATTTACAATACCTGAAGGCAAATTGTGCTCAAAACAAGTTTATTATGTTTCTTCTTGATAACGGGTTAATTCGAACCAAGGATAATACGGCGTATAAAATTGGGAGGGAATATAAAATTTTTACTGGATTCTACTTCACACTTACAAACTTTTTTCATTTATTTTAAAGTTTGAGAACGGTGATAAGTTTGTTGGTTGTACATGCCGTAGCAATGGAGACTATGTTTTCTATGTGGTGTACCCTTATCATAACCCCTTTCAAAACAAGTTGTGCAATTATTCACTTTCAAGACTTCTGTCCTTTATTCTGGTTTTTCGGCATGGCTAAACTTTTAATCAATTTTTCCAAATACCTATTTTGAAGGAAACTAACGAGTGATTTTTTAGTTTATCCGAACTTGAGATAGAGGTCGCTATCAAATCTACTGTAAATTTGCGCGTTTATAGTCTCAACATTATTTAGCATAGCATGGCAAATCATCATGAAACGTTTAACATCAGAGCAACGCTTGCAGATTATCAAAATTTATTTTAGAAATTAGTGCTTTGTGCTCTAAACTTACAGAACGTTTCGTGAATTTTATGGTGCCCGTAATCGTTCAACCTAGCGAAGTATTCACCGAAGTATTTCACGCTGCTCGATATTAAAACAATAATAATACAAAACTGCCAACAACAGCGGTGATATTTTGTTCGGAACGCACAGTTTTCTGTCTTGTTTTGCTTTAATATCGAGCAGCATGCAATATTGGTAATAAATTTAGACAATTTACAACCGTTGCTCTGACTAGACTATACTTAATACTCTGACACTAAAGACTTCTGACACTAGAGGCACGCAAAACTTTCCGGAGAACCCGATGTTAATAAAATTATTGTATTCGAATCTAAAACAGCAGAATTATATTTTAACAGGTTTATATTACGATAAAATAAATGGTATAATTGGCTACCAAGGTCATGTGATTAACCGCCTTTAGATGATTTTCTTTGGGGATATGTTAAATCCTTTATCTATGCCGATAAACCAGTAATTATTGACATCTTGGAAGCCAACATAACTCGAACAGTTGGTAATGGCTAACAAAAATGTTCATATATATATATATATATATATATATATATATATATATATATATATATATATATATATATATATATATATATATATATATATATATATATATATATAGCGAATGGTGAGGAATTGATAAATTTGGATCTTCATCAAACTGCCAGCAACAGCGGCGATATTTTCTTCAAACGTACGGTACAGTTTGTGATCTTGTTTCTGTTAATGTTGAGCAGCGTGATATGCGTTCGGACTTTGTCTATAATTTCGGGAATACATCAAGTTCAAATTCACGCTGCTATAAGTTTGACGCACCGAATACTGATTTTGATAATACATTTCGACAATTTGCAAACGTTTCTCTGATGTTAAAAGTTTCATAATAATTTGCCAGATTGTTAAGATACGGATTTCCAGACTTGCGCGAGTTAACTTATCGGATACACGAAGTCTCTTTTTAAAAAATAATTTTATTACAAAAATGTTACAATAGACGTTACATTTAAAGATCTAACTAACTGAACTAACTAAAATTGTGAAACTGTAAACTCTACTGTACTGTGTGGTGGAAAGAATGCACTTAGGTTTATATTCCTCGTGAATTGTCTATTCAGCGTTCTTGGGAAGTCGGCTGACTTGGTCGTTGACCACTGTATAACTCCTCCCTTCGCAGACTCAACTATACCGATTGAGGGGGTAGTTGAACTTGATTTTCTTCAGGGGCTTCTTGGATCTTCTTCTTCAGGGGTAGGTGTCGGTGGTACTTTTTGAATAACAGATAGGCGGATCCGAGAACCATTAGGGCGTAGAGGGCTAAAGTCCAAAGACTTGGAGATTGTCTAATTTGCTCAAAGACTAAGTGAGGACGGTAGGCTTCGATTTGATTTTTTAGCGTGTGGAGGCTATCGAATTTGATGTCTTGGACTGTGTTGCGATTAATGTCCAGAGTGGGCAGATTTTCAGCTTTTATTTCCAGGTCGGCAAATAGAATGACTTGATTACAGGACTCGATTTCTTGTTGTTGATTGATGATAAAGATGTCTTTTGTTTCGACTTGACAGCCGATTGGTATTTCTAATAAATAGGACCCTCTGTATCTAACATTTTCTTCCTCCTTGTGGCATTTTAGTGACAGCTGTGTTTCTATTGATAATATAGCTATCCATTGATTTGTATTGCCTAATTGGTTAGCAATTGGATGTGTCAGTTTAATTTATGTCTGTTGACACATCGAAAGATCGTTTTTGACTTCCAGTAGTTGGACTGAACAGGGGCTGTTGTTTTCGATCTCTTCCAGAGCTGTATGGGTAGCTTCTTTACAGAGTTCATGCTCAAATGCATAGTGCAATTTATTTTTAATTAAAAACTTATTTTCCGGTATAACAGCCTTGAAGAGACTCTGATAATATATCGGTATCGAATATAAATGATAGTAATCGAAATTATTTGGATTGGCTACTGGAAAGTGAAGTAAATTTGTTATTTTATTATTTACAATATAGCATTGAAATTCGATTATTTTTTCAAAATATAGAATATTTTCTAAATTAACTGTTAGAAGCATGTTGTTGTGTGTGCCAACTGTTGCTTGGACTATTTTTAATTCCTTGAAGAGATCGTCAGTCTTTATTATACTGGGATGGATAATTTTTAATTTCGAGAAAGTTATCGAATTCTCGACATCTTCTAAAATTGAATCGATCACTTCGTATATGTTGATAAGTTGGTTTAAAGTTGTTATAAAGATTAGTTGGTTATTAGTTTTAAAATCTTTGATGTAATCGTAATTGAGTCTGTGTGTAGTTGACTCTATTATTAAGGATATCTGATTGAGTTTTGATTGTAGAAATTTTTCATTTTGATTTATACTTTGAACTGTCGAGTTATTAATTATACTTAAGGACAAAGAACTTTGCTTTTGAATATTATAACATAACGTTCTCCATCTGATGCGTCCAAATTACCAGAAATTGCTTTAAATAGTGAGCCGACAACGTTTACTAGTCCGCTTTTTATGCGTGCCGGGTGTGGAATAATCTCCTTAATTTTATCATCCACTCTTGCAGAATTTTTAAGATAATAATTGCTCGAGCAAATAATTGCTCGATTCTAGATTGTATTCTTTATGTTTTCCTACAAGTTCGATAACACTTTTTGAATTTAAGTGCATTTTATTGATTTCATGGATTATTGGATTTAAATCGTAAAAATGGATTAAGGTATAAGTATATTCTCGAATTTTAACACTGCCCAATTTTATTGGTATTATCCCGATGTTATCATTTAGTTCCCTGGCATTAATTTTCTTTTCTATCTCGTAAGTGTTGGTGAAACTGATGAATGTTCTGAAAAACAATATGCAAGTTGTGACTGACGACTACTAATCTAGGTTAATGTGTTATTTGTTAAAACTATATCTATTCCTAAGTGGGCGTTTTACATTACCCATGTGCACCTTTCCTTGTATTTGAGTAGTGATAGTTTTCTTGGGCTTGGGTTTTCGTTAGGCATTTGCCGAAGCATCACTAGATCACGATTTAGGCAGGCTTCATCGCGTTGATCAGCGAAATGTCTATGCAGAGTTTCTTTGAGGTCGTTCCAGGTAGAGACGTTATGAATATTTATTACAATTTTAGCGTTCCCGGTTAGTTTACCAATCAAACAATTTAGGAGGTAAACATTACGAAAGTTGTTTGGTTCGTTGATTATATAGAAGTGATCGATTAAACTCTGACAAGTTGCCAGATATCTATTCAAATCATTTGGCGTTCCGTCAAATGTAGGTACGCAATTAAGATATTCAGGTTTAAAATCGTTATTGCGATTAGCATTAGAATTTGTAGGTTGTGAAGTCTGCATTTTATTTCGGATGTTACTTCAATTTTGAGTTAGATCGTTTAAATTAGAGTCTCTTAAAGGGTTTACCGTTAAATTTTCAAATATATCTGATAATTCTTCAATCATTTAATTGCACTTACATTAGAGTGAAGATGAACTTGTGCATCCTATAAGGAGGCTATATGGCAGGAGGCCTATGAGCAGGCTATAAGGTAGATTCTGTCAGATCGGCTATTTTCGTCCTTGCCGACACCAATCTTCCTTGCGAGCTTGAGCTATGCTGTCCCAACGCTCCGTTAATTCTGTCCTTAGGGCACGCCACCGGTTCTCAATTGAATGAGATACTTAATTTTTGAAGGGCCTCTCCAACGACGGTTGTACCGAAAGTTCGAATCAACTTCGAATTCCCAATAAATCGTTAAACGAACTCGACGACACGATGCGCTCGATTTGGGAATCCTACCGACTGCGCCAGTTAACTTATCGGATACACGAAGTCTCTTTTTAAAAAATAATTTTATCACAAAAATGTTACAATAGACGTTACATTTAAAGATCTAACTAACTGAACTAACTAAAATTGTGAAACTGTAAACTGTACTGTACTGTGTGGTGGAAAGAATGCACTTAGGTTTATATTCCTCGTGAATTGTCTATTCAGCGTTCTTGGGAAGTCGGCTGACTTGATCGTTGACCACTGTATAACTCGCGCAAACTTGCAGCATGAGCTATTAGATACCAGTAAACGATGTCACATTCTCATTTTTTTCATGTCTTCCACTATTGTTATATTGACATACTGAATTCCGCTTTGAAAAACTAGCTCTTTCAAATATCGTTAACAATAGATTCAACTATTAATAACTCCTGATGACGCATTAGAAAGTCTAGATTAACGCGAATCTCTTCTCAAGATCAGAGCTATGTTGAAGATAAATAATGCGACATAATTTCTAGTCTGCTTGAACATTATAGTCCTGCTTAAGGATATAGTACTTTCCTTTGTCCTTGGAAGTATTCCATTTATATAATTGTTGCAGTTGTGAAATAAAGAGTTATAAAATAAGAGCTATAGTCGCAATTATACCCATTTGTAGTTACGTCATCCAGATGAAGAAAAACGTATGGTGTAGATATATTCAAGAAGGAAGAATTTTTTTCACTAGGACAGATTCTGCGTGCAATACTCCGTTTTTCATCTTTCACGGCTTTTTCTGGAAAGTCAATATTCTTTTTCTTCAACCATTCGATCAGTCTCTGCTTTGTCTAAAATTTCCGGCGTGGACCCCAATATAACAATGACCTTAAAAAATAACTCAATTTCTCTTAAGCATCAAAAATATTCGAAATCATTCTATCAGAACATAAATTTAATATAATTAATAAGTAACGTTCCATGCACATGGTACATAAAGTCAAATTTGCTTATATTGCGTTAGGTACAAAAAAAAAAATTAAAAATTATTTGGATTGTTTGAGAGGAATGGGAGGTACGGTGCTTTGTAAGGTTTCCCAAAAATCATAATCTGTAATAATCCCTAAATACGTCAAATTAATATTAATATAATAATAATTATTAATAGATCCGCGAGAGGACTTTGAAGGGCCAAACCGTCCGATTAGACCTACTTTCTAAAAAAAATTGTATTTTTATAAGCTCAAAAACATATAAAACAGACGGAATTATGGAATTTACAATGCACCAGTTTTTATTTAAAAAAAAAATTAAAAAAGATAACAAGATAATTTTTAGCTTCACCCTGTTTACCTGTTTTTTCTTGAATCCGTGTGCTTGGTGTTATCTTGCCAGCTACTACGAAATGATCCCTTGCTAAAGATCTACGTCTCGTTAATGAAAACTGGACTAAAACCTCCCGAACCTAAATTTCTGGTTTGATATACTCCCTTAAAAAATTGATTCTTTTATGAACAATATCTGGCAAGTCCATCAAATATTTTCTGTTATTTGATTTTTTCGTATCCTGGTCTGACTTTATCCCTTCTTCTTGTTGTTGTTGTTGATCATTGTTGGGCTCAATTTTGTGGCTTTTGCGGCTCGCTGTATCACATTCTCAATTTGAAAAAAAATGAAAAAGCCAATATATTTAAAATTATCAGCTACGATTGTTCATCATACCTATTATATCTTTTTGTCGGCACTATTTAAAACTTTTCGAAATAACTTTCCACAACAAGTTGACAAACCAATGTTTTGACAGTGACGGATAATAATAATAATGAATAATCTTCGGACACTATTTTTTTTCAAAGGTTTATTGCCACCGCTGTTTCGAATATACTAAACAAAGAAAAACCAAAATGACATCATTACAAATGTGTATAATTCCGACTTTATATATTACGCGATTTTTTCATCACTTGTCCAATACACACAGTTTGTCCAATACACCAATTATACCTCCAGACCATAAATTACACCAAATTAATCATTTTTGTGGATGTAAAGGTGTTTCAAGAACAGTATGTGAATTTTATACATTCCAAATGCGACAATTTTGCTTATTTACGAAGCCATTTAACCAAAAATGAGCTTAATAGCTGAAGATAATTTTTTCATCAAATAATAGATGTGTTTCAAATTGTTTCAAGTTCAATTTGCAAAATTTCGATGCAACAAATGGCCATTGGATTTGAGTTCTTTGGTTAACTCAATTTTATACTTCTGGAATATTCCATGTAGTGCCATAAGAAAGCCCAAGTTTTGAGAATGACGTATAATGTAAAAAGCATCGAGGTTTTCAATAGTACATTAAAGTTTTTGACGGATTGGATTCTTAGCATCACAAACACTGCCATTTGATTTGAATTTTTGAATTAAATTACGAATAGCAAGCTCTGGGGGTCGATTAAATATGTGTATATAGCCACATTAGAGGCTATTAGGCCCACACCTCTGTAATTATTTTCCATGTTGTCGTATCTCTGGTCGTTATCTTCCAGTCTTTAATCCCCTTCTCCCTCAGATTCTCCATGACAGCCCCTCTCCATTGCTTCCTTGGTCTTTCCCGCCTTCTTTCACCTTGTGGTTTTTTCCATGCAATCTTCTTCACCACCCTGCTTTCTCTCATTCTCTCGATGTGGCCCAGTCACTGCAGTCTTCTCGATTTTACTATGTTTATTTTTGGATCGTTAAAAATATCATAAATTTCCTCATTTGTTCTTCTCATATACCAACTATCGACTTTTTCCTCCAGTTATCATTCCGATTATACTACGTTTCCATCTTAACAGTTTCTCTTTTTCTTTCTTGTTTAGTACCCATGTCTCACATCCATACAATGCAGTTGCACAATCTTATTTTGGTAATTCTGGATAAGAATTTCGATCTTATTAGATGGTTTAACTCCCCTGCACATCTATTAGCTTTGATCAATCTTAGGTCTATCTTCTCCTCCATTTCACACTTGTTTGTTATCCTTACGCTTAAGTAAACAACTCCTTCCACGGTTTCAAAAATCGTTATTCCTAGTTCTGTGTCCACTTCTAGTTTCGAGATCCTTTCTTGTGAAACTTCTAGCACTAGTTTGCTTTTCTTTCGATTCATTTTTAAACCAAATTTGTATTCTGCCTCCACTAGCTTTTTTGTCTTTCTTCATAATCAATTCAATTACACTTCTCGCAATTATTACTATATCATCCGCATAACCCATAAGCCATTTGATGGCTTTTGTAAAGAATGTGTCCTCTGTTCAGCTAACCCTTGCTAATAACCTTTTCCAAAACCATGAATGAATAATACTGTCGATAGTGGATCGGCTTGGCTTAGACCTGCCTTGATCAGAAAATCTTCTGTCGTTCCTTCTTTTACACCTACATTATCTGTTATTATCTCCACCGTCATGCTCACTAATCTCACTATTTTAGAGGGTACTTTAAATTCGTCCATGGTTTTTATCATTCTCGATCTCTTTATTGATTCATAAACCTTACTAAAATCTATAAACAGTAACATTGTTTGAACTTTATATTCGTAACATATTGTTAATGCTTCTTTTATGACGAAAACTTGGTGGGTTGTTCCTATCAAAAAAAAATATCAAAAAATCCAAAAAAAAAAAGATCAAAAATATCAAAAAATCCAAAACGCCAAGTTTTACAAAAATATCTCGGTATTAGTTTGATAACCCTTTATAATTTATTTCCTAGCGATGGATTAACTTGTAAAACCTAACTAAAATATCTAAAACGTTTTGTTAACGTAATTGTTTTTATTGTTTATTTACCATTTGTTAATCTTACATATTTCCATGAGATCTGAATTAGATAGCATTTGGGAATACGAAGAAGAAACACAGAAAATAGACAGAAATTAATAATAATAAAATTGAATGTATGACTCGAGCAGAAAACGATTTTAATAAGGGTTAAATTGGAAAGCTACAATATCCACGAGACGTAAAATTCCAAGGAAGTTTACTAATTTGTGTTAATAGTTATCTAAAACTACAAGAAACTATATACACTTTCAATCTTACTACTGTAAGAGAAAATGGAATCTAAATAGAAATTTCATGTAAAACCCGAAACAACAATTGTTTGCTTCACCCTAACAAATTTTCGAGTTGGCGCATAATATAAAGCATTTTCTTCTCGCTTCAAATTAACCCACTTCCGGCCACTAAATTAGCAGCTCGTTTTAAGCTTAATTTTAACCGTAGCATTTAGAAATGCCCATGAATTGTATACTGTTTTAGTTCATTAACAATTTGAATTATTTCAAGAATATGATAAATATAACAAAATAATACATAGGTCGTGGCGGATTTTAGTAGATATAGTAATATTTACATTTCTATCTAATATTATTCTTAGAAGAATAGTCGTATATTCTCAATAGTTGTCTAACATAATATTTATATTTCAATGGAACTTAAATGGATTGCATTAATTTTTTTCCTTTATTTGGGTTTTTCGCCACTATCTAAAACTCAAAAAATATCAAAAATACCTGTTCTTATTTAAAGAAAGAATCACTGGGTAAAAACAAAAAACCAAACGGAAACAAAACAAAATTTTTTAAATAAGAACAGGTATTTTTGATATTTTTTGAGTTTTAGATAGTGGCGAAAAACCCAAATAAAAGAAAAAAATATATGAACACGCCACAATCATTCAGGCATTACTTAAATGGATTGCACTTACAATTTTCGCTAATGTTTTAAATATCAGGTTTTATTTTAAAATCCTCGTGGTTGTGAATAATAAAAACTAAACAAATAAATAATTAAAACAATCAGGAAAATTGTCATTATTTAATTCAAAAATGCTCAATATATAAGAACGAAATATTATTAAAAGTGTACTATTGAATCAATCATTTTCAAGTCTTTAAAATAGATTAAATATATATTTAAACATTTAAATATATACAAGATGATTTTTAGTTACGTGAAATTTAAATTCAAATAAAACAGTAACCAAATTAGATGCTTTGATACTATATATTTTATGTTAAATAACGGTCAATGGCATTAATTTTTTTTGAAAACAATTTCGGCCAAATGTCCGTTGCTGCTACTTGTGACAAAGCCCATTCTCTCAATCCTATTTCCGGCCACTTTTTCAAGCAATTGGGGTCTTATGTTTGCAATTGTCCGGATTATGTTGACTTCCATGGCGTTAAGAGTTGCTAGTTTATTGGCATAGGCCAAAGATTTAACATTACCCCAAAGAAAATAATCTAATGGCATTATATCACATGTACTTGGTGGCCAATTATCAGGTCCGTAGAAAGCCGTCCTGTTCAAATCCACATTTCTTCCATATCAATACCATTCAAATTTGGAATAAAATAATCATTGATCTTCCCTCTGTAAAGATCTTCATTAACGGTTATGTAGTTTCCAGCTTCATTTTTGAAGAAATCCGGCCCAATGATGCGTTGACCGGCGTGCCATCCGCACCATCATTTGCAGATTATTTTCACTCCAAATGTGGCAATTCTGTTTATTAACGTAACCATTTAGCCCAAAATGAGATTCGTCGGTGAACAAAATTTTACTGTTAAATTTTAAGTCAAGTTGATTTTGAGTCCATTCACCGAACGTAATGGATGCAAACGATGGTCTTGCGGGTTGAGTTCTTGGACAAGCTGAATCTTGTAAGACACAAGACTAAGATCTTTACGCAAAATTTTCCACGTAGTCTAGTAATAAAGGCGAACTTCCTGCAAACGGCGACGAACTTATAAATTTGGATTTTCATCAACACTACCAGTAACAGCGGCGATATTTTCTTTTCTAAACGCACAGTTCTTTAACTTGCTTTTATTTTAATCTCGAGCACCGTAAAATATGTTCGGAATATGTCGATAATTCGGCTAATATATCTCTCGGTTGGGCGATTATGTGCACCATAAAATTCATGTAATTCTTTATAAGTTTGGTGCACAGCACACTGATTTTGATAATTGATTGAAATACATTTCGACACTTTGGAAGCGTTGCTCTGATATTAAACGTTGCACGATGATTTGCCAGTCTATACTGAATAATTTTGACACTAGAGGCGCGCAAACTTGCAGTATGTTTGATAGCGACCCCTACCTAAAAAATCACCCTTTATATATATTTTTATATTACAGACTATTTACCCGTACTCCATGGGGCTGCTACCCCCTTTGCATCAGCCGCAACTATAATGCCAGTAAGTAACTGAGACCGATTTCTGGCCATAAACCGTCCTCAATCGGGCTGAAGCTGCTCATCGGTACGTGACGAAAGGAAAGCTCATAGTCATGTATATATATTGGCTATGCTGGATGGAGTCTATAATTTCATACAGCTCATGGTACACTAGCCACGTCGTCCGAACGGCAAATATTTGCAGCAGTTTATACTACGTAAACCGACCATCTTCTCTAAGCCCTGGGTAGTGTAGTATGCTCAAAATGTCGCATAACGCGTTGGTGGAGAGATAAATAGAGAATATTCACTGATATTCCACGTGGGTGTTCTGTCCTTTCAGTCGCCTGCCTTTGTTAGCCCCTACAATTACGTCAGGAAGTAACTCCCAAGGCCAAAGAGCCAAGATAAGAGGAGTTTCAGGCTATGAGTCGTCATTAGTCGGACTCAAGCTGGACAACAAGAGGTCAACGTTCCACTGGTCAACAGGCTTTTTAGAAGATTATCACATGTTTAGAAAAATGTTTATTATACAGACAAATTAATGGCTAACAGACCTTGGAGCCTTATTTCAGCCGTTAACTCTAACAATCAAGTTTTTAAATTAAATTATTGATAATTGTTGAAAGAATTTTTTGATCAATGCTTTACTGATATATTGATAGCATCCGATTCAGTAAAAAGTGGCAATGGCGGCTCGTGGGTTTTTTTAAGTGGGAGGGCATAGAAGAAAATAGTGCTGCTGAAGATTTTTTTTTGCTTATCCCATCTTCCTTTTTACTTTTCGCGCTAGTGAAACCTTATACAGGAGGTGAACAAGGAAAATTCATTAAAGGAAAGAAACTAAATAGAAAGAAAATATGGCGTTTTTCTCTGAAAAATTGTTTACTATCATAAACCCCAACGCCCTCACGAGCCGCCACTGAACGAGATATAAAATATGAGAAATATTGGAAGGTACATTACGTAATCAACAGATAAGAAGAACAGTGAAATTAATTCACTTGCGGGGTTGCTATTGATTGACAAAGTGCCAGATACAAAATTATGGAATGGTTAGGGATAATATCAACTGAAAAGATATTCCGTGAAAGTAATTTGGGTTATAGTATTGGAGATAATATACAAGGTGCTTCTCTGGGAAAACTGGACTTTTTTAAAATAGCTATTTCTAGTAACCACTGGAAAGGTGAATCCTTCACTGACGTTCTGATAACATTTCATGACATTTGGATTATTAAAAGCCAAGTTATCGCGCTTAAAGTGTCAGTGTGTTTATATTATCAGCAAAACAATAAACATCGAACAAAGAGCGAATATTAGTTTTTGTTTAAACTTGGCAAAACATTCACCGAAACTTTTCAATTAATGAAACAAGTGTATGGTAAGGATTGTTTATCCCGTGCCCGAGTTCACGAGTAGTTTATAGGATTCTAATAAGGTCGTGAGGACATCTGGACGACGAACATCCTGGTCCAAAAAAATTCGTGGCTACTCAAAGTAACATTGAAATTGTGCGTGAATTTATAGTTAATCAGCCTAAATCTTCGTTGCGATACATGGAAATAGAATTGAACATATTCAAAGATTCAATTCATCGCATTTTGACCAATTATTTGGGACTTCAGAAGATGTGTCCACACTTTGTTTCACACAAATTGATTGACGACCAAAAATTGCTCCGAATCCAACATTGCAAGGACTAGATTAAATAGTTGAAAAAGGATGAAAACTTCAAGTACAGCATTATTACTGGTGATAAGATGTGGTGTATTTAATTTGATCCAGAAACCAAGCGTCAAAGTGTTGAATGGAATAACCCGAGGAAAACTGACTTGGCTCTGTGAGACTTCTATCTCGTAGAAAAACTTTATTTGCCAATGAAAGGATAGCCTTATACTGACATTGAAGCCATTCAAAAGGCGTCGATAGCCATTTTGAAGGATATCTTTGGCCGAGTTCAAAAATTCACTCGTCAGCCTAATTGACCGTGCAAAATGTTGTGTGTATGGAATTCCAGTTAAAAGGCTAACAAAAAAAAATGAATAAAGGGAAAACTAAAAAAAAATACGAGGAGCAGGCCAAGAACGAAATGGAATGATTAAATAGCAAATTGTCTGAATAAAAAGGAACAGGAATACAAGAAAGCTGAAGAAATGGCTAAGAATATAATTATTTTGGAAAATATGTTAAAAAGGATACATGGAAGCAATTTTTTATTTTAACTCTGCAGTGACCGGTTATTAAAAATCGACAATGAATGCACATAATTATTGGATATATTTTGGACCTTAATTACCACATAATTCTCCCTACTCAAATTAAATCATATATCGGGTTATCCAGAGAAAGAGAAACGCAAATTTTAAAATTGTATTTTTCAGTTTAGAACCGCGTCAGCAACTGAGACCATTTTGCAGCCCATAAAGCTTATATATCAAACAAGCGCTAATAAAAAAAATAAATATAGTAAATATTGTATAGGTCATAAAGTGGATAATGAAATATCCACCAATATAAAATATGGATTAAAGAGTATATGATTATATTCTAAATGGAACTCAAACGTTAATAGGCAGTAGACACTAAATAAAGGAAGTGATACAAATCGTCAGGTGTAATGCATGGAATAGAGCTCAAATTGTATATTAAGAGCAGAGGAAAGGTAAAAACTTTAAGGAAAAATGAGTTTAAAGATAATAGAAATGGGCTATGTCAAAGAAAAGTAGGAAGAGGATGGGAGGAATTCAAAAAGGGAACTGGAGTAATGAAGAGACATAATAGACGGTTCCTGGGACGTCCATATCATTCTAGCAAAACGTGGCGAATAGAAAGAGGAGCATCACATAAGGTACATACTAACGGAAGGTCACCTCTTATTAGATGATCATGTGAAAAGTGACAGTGCCCGATTCTAAGCCTATTCCACTTTACAGAAAGATGACACTCGAGAGTTGGAGGGGGACTGCATTCAAAGAAATTAGGATTCACCGTATATAACTTGGAGGAGTAACCCAAAGTATCCCGGTCGAATTGAACAATATCTTGATCAATTAGTGAGATGGAGCAGAAAGTATCCCGCTGATGGAAAAGGGGTAAGATGGGAAGATTTTCTTTTATAGCCATTTTGGCACAGTAGTTGAGAAACGCAAATAATGTATGTAAATATTTATTAAGTCTGTCTGGCGACGAGGGGGCGATGTCCGATGAGTACGGTGGATGGGGAAAAACATTCCAATTAATGCTTAAGAATTTTTAACTTGTCCTGATAGAAGCGTGTGGTCGTACATTGGCATGATGAAATGCGACGCCTTTCCTGTTTGCTAATTCTTGCCATCTTCCTTCGATTGTTACCTCCAGCCGATCTAATTGTGAACAGTAAAGGTCGGTGTATTGGGCATGAGCCTAGCAGTCCCACTACGGAAAAGAATTGCTGCGATCAAACCTGATGCGATGTGTGTAGATAAAGTAATGCAATTTTACATTAGCTTCATTCAAAGTAGTTGCCTTGGGCAGCTACACATTGCTGAAGATGGTTTGTTTACTCTTTATAGCAGTGTTGGAACTCAAATACTATAATCCTTTCAGCTTGTTGGTTATGCCCTTTTCAATGTTATACAATGTTTCAAAATTGTATCCTTTCAGATGAATTTTTAATCTTGTGAAAAGCAATAAGTCTGGTCAATAAGAAGCTGCAGAGCCACAGTGATATTTTGACTTGCCAAAAACTCGTTAATTGAAATCGTTGTGTGGCAAGGCGCATTGTCATGATGCAGAACCCAGGTGTTCTTGGTATTCGGCCTCACAAGAATTACACTTTTGCTAGATCTTTCAAGAACCTCTGGATAAAAATGCCAATTTACCGCTTCCCATTGAGGCACAACTTCTATATGAGCGATCGCCATTCATTACCCAATTCATTGCTCAAAATCTGATATACGATTATGTGAGACAGTTTCAACCCTTCTCTGATTATTCCGACTTTTAATCGACAATTAGAATGCACAAGATTCGGATTCTGTAGACAATTTCATTACTTCTTGCAGTTGAAAGCTTAGCACTATGAGGCGCGTCTTCAATCGAGTTTCGGTCTACTGAGAATATCTTAAAAAAACTGAAAACCTGGTCCCTTGACAAGACACAGTTTGCAAAGGCCTGTTGAAATTTTGCAAAACTAGTTTAAACTCGCACTGAACACGCATCGGATGTTGGCATGCTGACTCCTCCAAAGGGAAGCTAACGTATTGCCAATTCAAACGTAATACCACCAGTCACATTACTGTATTTGTGTTTTTTGTGGTTACTGCTAATGCTGCTGTTTGACGGAGGCGGTAAGATCATATGTCGTCGATGGATTTACACCTGCACTACTAATCGGCGCCACCAAGTTCTCTGCCTCGCGAAATAGGCCCTAAATTGGGAAGACAATCCTATCTGAGTTAAGCGATTCAATTCTAAACAAAATTGATTTAATTATTAAAAAACACAAATTCTGAGAGAAGCAAAAATATCACAGAACAAATTAAATGTTACTCTTATAATCTAAATAAATAATCGATCATTATATAAATAAATACATAAATGAGTGAGTATTAAACTAAATCTAAATACAAGTATAAGTATAGGTATAAGTTTAAGGGTAAGGGGCCTATCAAGCATTCGAAAATAGAATTTAGAATTGGTTAGTGATATTAATAGCGGTAATAATAATTGGAAATATAATACTGATAATAATAATAATTTTCGGTCTAATCTAAAACCAAATATTCAGTCATCTAAATACAGCAGGCGGAACTAAAAATCATCCGCGGTATATATCAAGGTGAAAGTTTAAGGCCACCTTTATTTTAACCTGGCATTAACCTAGTATTAAACCCATTAAGTTGTATGTTGGAATTCAGTGATTATGGTTACAAGCTGATGAAAGCTTCAAAAGAAAACATAGGATATCTTATGGACGACTTAACACTTTATACGAATGGTAGAGAGCAACTTCTAAGCCAACTAGAACCAGTACGAATATTCAGCTGAGACACCCATATAAAATTCGATCTTGATAAATGTGCCTTCAGCTATGGTCAATCCCTACGTTAACTTATACGTTTGACATTGGAAACTAGACAACGATGGATCTAGAATTACTACATATGCGTATTAAAAGGACATTAACTAACTACAGCCGTCATCACCCGAGGTCGTCAATTAATCGATTGTATCTCCCTAGGGCAGAAGTGATGTGAGAACTGAGAACTGAATCTTGAACTTATGCATTATTCACAAGTAACGAAGCTTACAAGATATATGAGAAATGCTCAGTCCCCTTTACATCAGGCAATCGTATTTATAGATAAACGCTTATCACCATTAAATATGGCCGACCCCAAGTGGCTCGAAAGAAAGAAATCGATCAGAAACATGGGGGAAGAAGATATCCAGCATTTCTGATTGGTCGTATCGTTGATAAAAATCTATCCATCCTCTACCTGAAGAATGGATACCTTCGCATGGAAGCTGAAGGGTTCATTAGAGTAATACAAGATCAGGTTATACCAACCAGAAATTATCGGAAATGTATTATCATAGTTCGAGATGACCGTTGTAGAACGTGCGCAGCTACCTCAAAATCTATCGAAAACTTATCTTCAGAGTGCAGTTAATTAGCGTCGAAAGATTATATTAAAATGCATAGTGCAGTAACAGGTATTATCCATCAATAATTATGTATTGAACATAGCCTAACTAAAATGGTCTAATCTTATCATAAACACAAACCTATGATTATGATAACCTGAGTTTATAAAAACAAACCTGAATACTGACATAATAATCGATAAAAAAAATAACTGCTAATCGCCCTGATATAATTATGATTAATAAAAGAGATAAAAAACAATCATTGATCTTGTAATATCGCTAGATGACAAGGCTAGATGATAGGCAAGAAAAAATAACGAAATATTAAGAACTCTCCCACGAACTGAAATAAATATATAGATTTCAAAAAACACAAATTTTATCCATTATCATATCGAGTAATGGTCTTATAGAGAAAACAGTACAAGGATAACTGAAATCTTAGGGATATTTAATACAATCGGGACTGTAGCTTTTGCCCAAAAAGCGGTGATAGAGCACTTGCAATATTATCCGCAAAGTCTTGGCGATTCAGTAATTTGTTGGTAATGCGAGCCCCGGGTTAGTGTAACAAACCCAGAAATAATTGTGACAAAAAGAAAAAAATATTTTTGTCTTATTTTTGTGCTGGTACTTAAATGCCCAGGAGGCGCGTTCATTAGAGGGGCTCCCTGAGTACGTTCCGTCTCAAAACGCTTCAAAAAGGGAAACAGTTCTACCAGAGGTGGGTGCCTAGGAAGTTACCTCAAATATGGCCTCTAGTTTTTACGTTGGCATTTGAAATCATTTAAGAAAATACCAGAAAATAAGCCTTTGCAGTCTTGAGTCAGCTAATTAATGTAGTTCGTATGGTGGACCTTTCCTAAATTTGGCTGGGTTTGGTGTCTGGCGAGCTCTTCGTTTGACACAACTGAACAGCTCAAGGTGGTAGGTCTTCAACTAATCGTCCGCGTTCGCCCCGGAGTATTCAGCTGCCTTCCGAAGTAAAACAAGCACAAGCCACTACTACTAGAGCGGTCCATTATATTTTGAAGTACTGCTCTGGATTGATTCAATAAATCGACTCGGTTGTGAACGAAAGTTGAAGGTGGTCAAGGCTCACTAACGGGCTTCGGCATTACAGGAAGAAAAATAAGAGGTCAGTATTGCAAAAGTGGTTGCCTGAAAGAAGCTCAAAGTGTAAAGGCAAATCATAATGTTCTTCGGATGAATACTGTTTTTCACTGACCTTAAAATTACTAACCTTAGCAATCCCTAAGATTTTTTTGGTTTGGTCCAAAGTAATAACCTTTCCCTTCGTTTGGTCTAAACAACAAATTTTTGGTTGGATTTTTGGTTTGGTCCTAACCAAAATTCCAAAATCTAAAAATTCAAACCAAACATCAATCCATTTTTCATCTCCAGATATTATCCGCTTCAGAAATGGAACCTCAGAATAATCTTTCTCTCAAAATATTGCACGAAGAGATTAGGTGTAGCAGATTTCGCTCACTAAGATCATATCGTGTCAGCAAACCTACCCTTTTCTCCAGATGGTTAAAAAGTGTCGATTTGCCAATATTGAACTTATTTGCTTTTCTACAGGCCTCATGTGATTCTTCTGTGATTTTCGGCTGTTATAGGCTTTATCTTCTCGACATCAATGCTTGACCAAACCATTCTTGCACCATAGTCTCCCGAACCGAACATTCTCCATAAATGGAACTAATTTTATACAGTAGTTCAATTTTACAGTTTTACAGTAGTATAGGTACAGTAGTTTAGTTTTAGGCAAAAACCCAATATTGCGAATTAATTATATTGAGTTAACTTATAATTATGTAGTTATTTCACAAAAGTGCAACGAGATCTGTACCAAGGAGATGAATATTTTATATAACAGTATTTAGATACTTTACTATTTTAATATGATTACACTGCTTTACAAAAAAAAATGTTTGTTTCACTTCAGAAAAACGAATATGACGAAGAAAAAATATATTAGCTCCAGTTTCTGTTATATACAATAGGTAAAAGCATTTTATTTTAACAGATTAAGAAAAAACGATACATTTTAGCCACATATGCCAACAACATTGAAACCCCATTTGATTTTTTTTTAATGAGAGTTACATTTTAATAGTTCAAAAGTGATGGGAGAATACCTGGCAGGTTGTTGGGCCTGAACAGAATCATGTGGTGGCTTCATGAGATTGTTTTCTTTTAGCTTGCCTCTTCTAAGTGAGTTCCGTAACATCTCTATATACAGATCAGCGGTCATCCGCAAGCATTGCTTCATTCCAACATCCCTGATACCTTTGTTCCATCGTAGAAATATTCATCACTTGACAGCTCCACAACTAGGAGGGAATACGTCTAGGTAGGAGTGGAGAAAATGGATTTTAAGAGACATGTTGCATCCGAGTTGATGGTAGTTTTGCAGAAGTACTGCCACCAACTGCGTAGTTATCATTTCTTTTGTTGCATAAAAATATACAAATAACTTTCTTTAAGGCTTCCCAAGCTTCCTTTTCTTTCCCTTCCAAAACTCTGTCAAGCGCGGATCCTTTACAAGTTGTCGAATTTGTGGCCCGACAAAAATGCCTTCCTTAACTTGTGCGTCACTTAACATAGGAAATTTGTCTATTAAGTACTTAAAGACCTGTCCTTCTTGATTCATACCTTTGACAATTTTTTTCATCAACCCCAGCTTTATATGAAGGGGCGAAAAAGGACATCTTTTGGATCTACGAGAGGCTCGGCAACGATATTTGTGTCGCGTGAGTTAAGATTTCTTGCAGGTCAGTTTGCTTGAATATAATGTGATATCCTATCTCTACTTTCTCACATATATAAAAAAAAAACCAGCAGTATTTACTGTACCAAAGTTGTATTCCTAAGTACAGCGATACCTTTTAAATTGCCACAGATCTTTCACTTGTGTTCGGCCTAATTAATTGAGTCGAGAGTTGAGGAGGATTGTCATGTTTGTGTAAGTTTCCTTCGTGTGAACTGTATGACCAATAGAAGGAAGGCGGTTGCTGTTATGAAGTAATATAACTTTCAAACTAAACTTGGATGAGTCTATGAATAGCCTCGATTTAGTTCGATTATGATTCAAATTCAACCATTCATAGATCTTTCACTTGTGTTCGGCCTAATTAATTGAGTCGATAGTTGAGGAAGACTGTCATGTTTGTGTAAGTTTCCTTCATGTGAACTGCATGACCAATAGAAGGAAAGCGGTTGCTATTATGAAGTAATATAACTTTCAAACTAAACTTGGATGAGTCTATGAATAGCCTCCATTCAATTCGATTATGATTGAAATTCAACCATTTCATCAAGCCATTACTGTTGCAGCAAAAAACAAGATTGTTTTTCTTTTCAAAAAAGGAAGAAGATCCTTCTGACGTTATCTGTAAAGAGGGATCCTGATATCATGTTGGAGAAGATTTCATTGCTGCAGTCTTAACCCTAGAAGTTCCGCCTTTTCCTTTGACAAGTTAAGGTCTCGAATGAGATCACTCACAATTGTGACAGATCACAATTTTGCTTGACTTAGTCTCTGCGCTTTATCATATTTTTCCTCAATATCAGCGTCATGGTATGTATAAGGCTAGTTGGGTTCTTCTTCTTCTATACTGTCATTTTCTATTTCAAGCTCATAATTTAAGTAGAGAGAGGTAGAGTAGGAACTGGTAAACTATTTGAATATAGAATAAGTCGAATAACCGATGAATGCTGCGAGTAATGAACTGTTCCTTATTTGTTTATTAACAATCCTGGCTTTATAGGTGGAGTCAAGCAAAAATAGCAGTAATATTATGGTTTGTAGGCTTCCGCCAAGACATAGGCTCAGCCAAAGCCACATATAGTTTTATTTTTTCAGTCATTCTCGTTGTATAACCGAACATTTATGTGGAACCCATGACTTATCGTGGTTCCCTACCTTCATACCAAGATAAAGGTGATAGGCAGTCTTCACAATTAACGTCAGATTGTGTTTCTGTGATGAAAATATCATTTTACTATAAATGTAACAACTATCATTTACTAAATTTACAGATTTTCGAGACATTTTGATTTAACAAATTTTATACTTCAAAAATATGTCAACAACAAAAAATTAGAAATTATGCACTAATTACCTACTTTATTAATATAAAACTCACAGTCACAGCAACAGTAATTACGTTTATAACCTATAAATAGCTGGAGAATGTTGTATTTTATCAGTTGACAGATGTGACAACGCCCGAAAACAAAATTTCCTGAATTCAATACTATAAAACCTGACACGTCACTGTATCTCCAAAGCAAGAGCCAATCAGTCATTACGATGATTTTTGAAAGCATCAGGTGGAAATACATAAGAATCAGCTATTTTTGGTCCCCCGAAACATTTACATTGTTGGCAGTGGTGGCTCGTGGGTTTTTAAAGTGGGGGGGGTCGCAGAAGAAAATAGTCCTGCTGAAGATTTTTTTTGCTTTCCCCTTCCTCCTTTTTACTTTTTGTGTCATTGAAACCATATACAGGAGGTGAACCAGGAAAATGAGTTAAAGGAAAGAAAGTGAACGTAAATAAAATATAGTGTTTTGCTCTGAAAAAATTGTTTCTATTATAAATGCTGGATGGGCTGCGCCCCAATGCCCTTCATCACGAGCCGCCACTGACTGTTGGTCACTGTCATTAAAATTATATTTTTTCTAGAATTAAGTTTAAATATCAAACGTTCCGTACAACAGGTTTATTAAATTAATTACTTGTATGGTATATATAAAACCATTATCCATGTACACAATCAACATCTGCTAATTTAAGGAATAAAGTAAAGTAACCAGTAAAGAAACTTACGTCACAACGTATAAAACCGGCAACAAAATAAGCGTTTGTTTTCAACGTTAAATACATTATTAAGTAAAGGAGGCTTTGTCCCAACTCTTAAAATACATTTTATGAAGCTTTAAGCCAACAATTATGCCCTATTCTAAAAATTAATGTAACAAATGATATACATCGTTTAAGAGGCCATTGGAATTAACTCGTTTAAAAGCCACAATATTAACACTTTGCGCCAACCTTAATTTTGTTGCTCATATTTAGAGGTCTATATATGTGAAGTGTTTATATAATGCGATAATAAATAAAGTTAGAAACGGCATCTGAGTTGAGAACCGGGGCCATTTCGAGCAGCTGTTGTTGAATTTTATCATTTTCAATTTTGAGGGACGTTTAAGTATGAGAAGAAAACTCTCATTTTTAAAAATATCGATAACAAAATAATTATGAGGATATAGGGTTTTGTTTTTAGTAAATCCAAATTTTAAATTCATTTATTTTATGTGAAATAACAATCAATATCATTAATGTCTGAAAGTAATTGCTGACATTTGGCCGCCACGGCTGCTTCTGACAAAGGGCGTTCTGTAAATTCAATTAATTCAAGTAATTGTGGTGTTATGTCCACACTTTTATGAGATTTATGTCCACACTTTTTTGAGATATGCTGGCTTCTAAGGTGTCAATAGTTGCTGGTTTATTAGCAAAAACCGAAGATTTAACATAACCCCAAAGACGTTGGTTGTGTGATATTTGGAGCCATCCTGTTGGAACCACATCTCCTCCAGATCAATACTATTCAAATTCGGAATTAAATAATTCACGTAGTGCCGGTCGCGTTGGCTGCAACGAAGAAGCGGTAACTATTCGTCGCTGCACCGAAACCGCAATTGGTGCGGTAGTTGGTTCAAATTACCCCTCAGTCACACCAGTTCAAGTCTGGGTAACGCCGAATACCTTCTAAGAGGTGTTCTACGCTGGTCACTCGCCAATCGGTAGGCTTCTTGATAAGACTTATGGTTAAGCACAAACCAAGGGTTGATGGGAGTGCTGACCGGGGTTGTCCGTAGCTAAAAGTTTGCAACCCACATTGTAGGTCCAGTTGCTAAATAGCCTTAGTTGCTGATGCGCCTCTAATCTCAAAACTTTGAACTGTTTTTTAATCGACGTAACCGAATAACAAAGTCCAAATACCTGCAAACGGCGACAGAATGATACATTCTGATTTTCATCAACACTTCCAGCAACAACAACTATATTTTCGTCGTAACGCATATTGCGGCGAGTAAATCGCGAAGTTAAAATTCACGAGGTGCTTATAAGTTTGGCGCACTTAATATTGATTTTGATAATAAATTTCAACAAATTGGAAGCACTGCTCTGATGTTAAACGTTCCATAATGATTTGCTAGACTATTAAGACACATATTTACAGACTTGCGCGTAAACTCACAGTTCGTTTGACAACGATCCCTATTGGAACTTCGGACACGCTAAAAAATCACACTTTATTTAAGTCAGACTTAACATTTATTAAGGGAAAATTGCAATAGTTCAGAAATGAATTAGATGTTAAACATTTTAAATAAAATGTTAGCAAAATGTCTTTGATAATAGAATTGTTATAATTAATTTTCTAAATTAACCACAATTTTTAATTAAAAACAAAGGAATGGCATACAAAAAAAAAAATTAAAGTGCTGTCTAAGTATTCATATGGTGGACTCATACTGAGGATTTAGTTTTTTGGCACTTTTTATTAAAATATATATAACATTAATGAAAATAGGTGTATATGAAGTATTTTGTAGTCCTAAATCCAAACATGATAAGTTAATTACCGTAACACGTATAGTTTTTTTATTACAGGTGTAGATGGTGGCAACAAAAAAGGAGACGACATATTTTTACAATCTAATATTTATTGAATATAAACATGCAAAACGTGTTAAATTTATGCAAAGCTAATACTGAGGATTATGTGAATAGAAAATATGTTACATGAGATGTCATACAGCGACAAAAAGTTTCACTTTTTCTTCTTGTGTTTTGTAGCATCATCTCATTTTAAAAACCAGCAGGAGTCGCGCACCATAGATGGGTTCTAGCGCCCCTGATCCATGCTTCCATCGTCCTGATGTCCGGATGAAACCTATCTCCTTGTTCGTAGCTTACTGCACACAAATTTTCCGGAAAAATCCAAATGGGAGTGTAAAAAATATATTTTAAGGACATGCGACACTTTAGTATTCATAGGTTTCTAAAGTTCATCTATGATGTTACATTACATTACATTACACTTACCAAACACATCTAAGTTGCCAATTCTTTTCATTTAATTTTTCTAAAACGGAAATTACCTAGAAGCTTCCTTATTTAAGGTCCCATAAATATGTTTTTTTTTAGTTTTACATCACTTAATTCAGGAAATATTTCTTTTAGGTACTTGAAACTATTACCTTCTTTGTGTATGGCCATAACAAAGTTTTTCATTAGTCCAAGCTTAATATGGAGAGGCGGAAGAAACACCTTTTTTGGGTAAACAAGGGCGCATATTTTATGTTTGAAGTACCAGGTTCAAAAACCATATTTCGCGTGTCCATTACCAGTCACTGAAAGTCAAGCTTTTCAATCCGGAGGCATGTCCAGGACACTGTACAAAAGCAGAGTGGACGAGACATCACCATCGAAAACAGACAAGAAAAGTCCCTAGACGCCGAATAACAATAAACTAATAAAAATATTCAAAAACAAGTTCAAAACAAATTCACCCGTGTTCCGCGTAAAAGTTGCCTATTCCTTTAGCCCCCACCAAAACGTCAAAAACCTTCTACCGAGACCGGTTTCGAGCCTTAGGGTGCACACACAAAGAAAGCAGGTTTCCTGCTTACTGGTAGACAGGCACCTATAAAAGCCGATTATTAACTTAGGTTTTAAATGATCGTGAAGATAAACAAAGCGTGTCGGAACTTGTAAACAAACGTGAACCGGCACCGACAATTACACCGGAATGAATTTTTAATTCTTGGTCGCTGATTTTCGGCGCCGAACGTGGATTTTCAGTAGAAAAATTGTTATTAATGTGGCGGCTTAAAATCGTCCACACCCACATGTTGATTATTTTTCTTTCAATTCTTTTTTATTATTTCCAAATACTTGTAATAAAATGTTTATAGTATATTTTATTATTTCGACATAAGTTTATGAAGGTTTAAGGCCGCTATTTGTATATTTTATTATGTTTATTTTCACAAATTCTTCATCGGAGGATGAACTGGACATCTTCCCTTCATGAAATTTGCTTTTTTACTCGCAGATAACCAGCGTTCTTTAATGAAATGATGCAATAATGGTGAAATTGCGTGAAACACACAAAGAAAGCAGGTTAGCCAGCGCCTATTTTCGGCGCTGAATACCGGTGCCAGTTGAACCGCTGATACGTACATTACCATTATTGCATCATTTCATTAGAGAACGCTGTTTATCTGCGAGTAAAAAAGCAGATTTCATGGCAAGATGTCCAGTTCATCCTCCGATGAAGAATTTGTGAAAATAAACATAAAAATATATACAAATAGCGGCTTTAGGCCTTCATAAACTTATTTCGAAATAATAAAATATACTATAAACATATAGGTCCAGTATACCTCGCCTAAGGTACTGGACTGGTCACGGGTGGTGGATAGTGAAAGTTCCATTAGATATTAACGGACAGCTGCGAATATCTCAAAATAAGCAGCAAGGCAAAAAAAAAAAACTAAATCCACTTAGCGTCTGACTTGTATCAAGCGGTTGAGTGGTCAGCGTCTGTTCACCAGTGGTGCGGCTGATGTTTAAATTCTGGAACTAACCCCTCCAGTCTTAACCTCTGAACCGTCATGGTTCAAACCTTTAATTCAAAGTACAAGATGAAGCGTTCTAGTAATTACAAAATTACCCCAGGAGGTAGACAATCCTCTGCCAGCTTTGCTGGTACAACCGGACTTTCGGATTCTGGGGCGTCCGGGCTTAAACGCAAAATCTTTCAGAGGGAGTCGGAGACCTCTGGCCAACGTCTGAAACCGAAAATAAAAACTTTCTTTGGAACGGTAAATATCAGTTCTCGCCTGCGTCCAGGAAAACTACACGAATTGGGGCGAAAATTAAATCAGCAAAAAATCCAAATTTTAGCTTTGCAAGAAACTAGATTGACAGATGATAACACCTTGGAATTCGGCAACTACAAACTTTTTAAAAGTAAAACGGACAAAAAAATACTCAAAAATACACCACATCTCGGTGTTGCTTTCGCTGTCTCAAGAAACATCCTTGGTTCTATAACAAATGTCCAGCCGGTAAATAATCGACTTATGACACTATCCCTTAAGTGTGCTAACAAAAACTATACATTAATCAATGCACACCCCCCAGTTAACGAAGAAAATTAAATCTAATCCTGAAAAAGTAAATAAGTCCTGGGAAATTCTAGAAAAGACTATCTCTAAAATTCCCTCTAACCATGTAAAAATCCTGTTTGTGATTTCAACGCCCAGCTGGGGAAAGAAAAAAAGTACAGGAAAACAGTCGGCAGTTTTCCCGCTCATAAATGGACTAACCATAATGGTAGAAGATTGGTTGAACTATGTTCGCAGTTTAATCTAAAAATAATGTCAACCCATTTTAAGAAGAAAATATCAAAACAAAAGACCTGGAGGTGCCCAAACACGTACATGGGTGAATTTCAAATTGACCATGTTGCCATTTCGTACCCCAATTATAAAGAGTTTTTGAATGTTCAAGTCCGGAAAGGAGCAAATATAGACACGGATCACTACTTGACTTGAATCAAAACTTAGCTTAAAACCTCGAAAACTAATTCAAAAGCGGCTGCTAATACCAAAATTTGACCCAACGAAAATAAAACCAGCCCTAACAGAACAACTTGATAAACAACCAGCACAGAACTGGCAAGAAGTAAAACAAAAAATTATTAAAACAGCCTTAAAGTTGGCCCCTTTACAAAAACGTAGAAAACATCCGTGGTGGGATGAAGTTTGCGAGCAAGCAGTATTAAGCCGAAGTAAAGTATTCAAAGATTGGAACAGTCAAAAAACAGCAATAAATTATAACATATTTTTGGAAGTAAGAAAAGAAACATCGAAGCTAATTAGACAAACTAAATGAAAATATGAAAACAATCAACTTATGAAATAGAAAAAGATTTCCAAAAAAATAACACTCGAAACTTTTACAAAACATTTAAAACTAAATTAACAGGCTATCGACCGCAAAGTCTTTGCTTCCAAAAGGAAAACGGACAATTAGCTCTAAATAACCAAGACAATTGCAAAGAACTTGCGAAATATTTTGAACAAATACTAGACTGCCCTGAGCCCTTAAAGAAATTAACAACACTAAAACCTAAATAAACAAACCCAGATTCATTACTACCGAATGAAGATGAAATAATTAGGCAAATCAAGCGGCTTAAAAATGACAAGGCTTCTGGTGAAGATGGAATCACTGCGGAACTTTTGAAATCCGCTGGTCCAGGTACAATCAGGGAAATAATCAAAATTCTACAAGAAGTTTGGGGAACCGAACGGATTCCGGAAGATTGGAAAGATGCTCTAATCCATCCACTACATAAGAAAGAAGATATAACGGATGTAAACAACTATAGAGGGATATCTCTTCTCCCAGTTTGTTACAAGATTCTATCTCAATGTCTACTAGACAGAGCACAGGGACAGTTAAAATCTAACATTGGTGAATATCAAGCAGGTTTTCGACCGGGCAGATCCTGTCCTGAACAGATCCTGAATCTGAAGTTGATTCTAAGACATCAAAAACTGTACAATAAAAATCTCGTCTGTACATTTGTGGATTTCAAAAAAGCATATGATTCTATTGACCGCGAATCTTTATTCCGAATCTTGAAAGAACAAGGACTAGATCTGAAAACGCTGGCAATTATTAAAGCAACGTTAACTAACACAAGGTCAAAAGTTAAATGCATGGGTGAGATCTCAGAGCCCTTCGAAATTAAAACTGGAGTGAGACAAGGGGATGGACTCTCGCCACTTTTATTTAACTGTGTTCTAGAAAAAGTAATACAGGAGTGGCGTGAAAAAAAGTCTGCCCTGAATATTGACCAGCCCATTAAACTGGGGAGAACCAACATCAAAATTGATTGTCTGGCATTTGCTGATGATCTAGCAATTTTAGCTCAAGATGTATTAACGGCATAGAAACAGATTGAAATCCTAAAAGAAACAGCAGAAAATGTATGACTCCAAATTTCCTTTGAAAAGACACAATACATGACCTGCAACAGACTAAGAACGCCATTTCTAAAAACAAAATACGGTAACATCAGACGAGTCTCTCAAATCAAATATTTGGGTGAAATAATTTGGGTAGTGTCAAAAAATGGAAACGGCATTGAGACTTACACAAAATATTTACAACAAAAAATGCTAATATCTAAAAACACAAAACTGAGACATTACAACACAGTTATTAAGCCAGAATGTCTATATTCTGCGGAAACGCTAATTTTGAATAGAAAGAGGGACATCGAGGACATTGAAAGGAAGGAAAGAAAAATCATAAGAAAAATCCTAGAGCCCAAACAAATAAATAGCACAACATACCGACTTTGAGAAAACCAAGAAATCAAACAATACATAGATATACATAGCGATATGAGAAAAAGAAGACTTAAGTTTTACGGACACATAAAACGGATTAATCCGAGTAGGTTAACTAGACAAATAGTCGAATTTTGTGAAAATAAGAGTAAAGCTAAAGTAGAAATAATTAAATGGATTGCTGCAATTAAAGAGGACCTAAGATCAGCAAATATTACACAAAGTGAAATTCAGGATAGAGACTGTTTCAGACAAAAGGTTAACGTTTGGAAAGTTGGCCAGAGAGAAAAATATAGGAAGACTGGAACAACTTGGCCTGACGAAAGGAAAAAAGCTCATAGCGAAAGAATGAAATTAGTATGGGCACAAAGGAAGGCTAACAACCACAAACGCCTCTAATTGTACTTCGCGTGGTCCACCAGGGCCCATACGTGAATAATAATAATTAAACATATAGGTGCCGGTTCACGTTTGTTTACAAGTTCCGACACGCTTTGTTTATGTTCATGATCATTTAAAACCTATGTAAATAATCGGCTTTTATAGGAAACCTGCTGTCTTTGTGTGTGCACCCTTATGCGGTCGTCAGCCTGGCTAAGGCACATTCGGAAAGAAGTTTAAGCAGCACAAATGCGAATAAGAGTAGATTATTTGAATGCGAATAAGAGTAGAAGCTTTGATGTGGAGTCATTGCTCTTCAGACGCAAGAAAAAGAACTTTCAGCCTAAGATTGTTACTTGTGACGAAAAGTAGATTTGATGGTATAATCCTAAGAGGCGAATGCGATTAGGTTCTATTAGGCCAATCTTTCTTACTATAATGTTCTTTTTTAGCCTACTGTCCTACTTTTGTAGAATACTGTGGAAATACCCACTCTACGGTCTTGTGGTAATTCTTACATTGTCCGATCCAAAGTCAGATACAAATAATTTCAATAACCCATGATATAAAGGAGAAGCAAGTACTTGAGAATGGGACATTTTTGTGCAAAGGAATTTTAATAACTATCTAAATAAAACGCAAAAAGAGCATTTTCATCAATGTTAGAAAAATCATGTCGACTTGCGTTATATTAAGCAATATAAATAATTTGAATTTGTAGTATATATTTAGTTTTGCGATAATGGTTGATGGCTCACCAGAATTAACTAATCGTTTTCGCCTCTTTGGATTATACTAGCAGATCTACTTGTTGCCACAAGTTACAATCTTAGGCTGGAAGTTATTTTTCTTGAATCTGGAGAGCAATGACTCAACATCAAAGTTTCTACTCTTATTCGCATTCTTTTTGTATGCTTAGATATTTGTGTTGCCTACGCTGCTTTCCGAAAATGCCCGCGCCAGGCTGATGATGGCTTAAGTCCAGAAACAGGTAAAGGAATGGGCAATTTTTACGTGGAGTACGGGTGAATTTTCTTTGTTTTTGAATATTTTCATTATTTTATTGTTGTTCGGTATCTCTCGGCTCTTTTTGTCTATATTCGATGGTGATATTTTGACCGCTCTGCTTTTAGATAGTGGCCTGTGCATGCATCCGGGTTGAAATGCTTGACTTTTAGTGACTGCTAATGGACCTAGTTTGCTGAATGCATGAACTATGACGCCATCGACGGTTTTAACGGTGGCCACATGATACCTTTAGCTAACCTTTTAAACTTATGTTCTTTCTTCTTCTCTCATTTGTGCACTTGTTGCAGTTTACCAGCTTTGTTTCCAATACTCGTAAAACATAGCTTGCAGTTCTTGAAATTTTCAAAGCTTATTGTTCCATTAATGATCATGATGGTCAGTCGACGAGGAAATGTGAATGAGTGAGAAAGGATAAATCGTTTGAATCAGAAGTAATAGGATATAAAGGTCGGGAGTTTAATATCGTCTGTGCCCTGATCTTATGTTTAAAAGTCTAGACAAAATAAGATTGAATTTCCGAGTATGGGATTTAGATGATATTTCATACTTTTTACCCCGGGTTTCCATAACCTGGCAAAATTAGGTGAATGTAAGGTATAAAGTGTCAGTTTATACCTAAATTGTTTATTGAATTATGTATCCGGAATAATAAATAAAAACAAATATTTTTTATTGAAAATGGTTTTATTGTTTTTCAAAATATTCTCCGCGATAATCGGTTCTTTTTCCATTCCGATTGAAGTATCTCCAAAACATGCATTTTGAACATTTTGATGCATTCTTCACCGAAACGAAGAAAATCGAATCATTGGATGCCAAATCAGGATTGTAAGCATGATGAATATTTGACTGGTCAAATTTTGAGCTCTTCGGTTCAATGCGTGACAGCTCGCGTTGTCATGGTGAAGAATGATCCTGCGTTACTGGTTATTTTTTTCTTATTTGGACTAAGACTTCTGGCAAACAAATGCTTGTGTACCATTCAGAATTGACCGCTCTACAATTTTCTAGTGGCACTGTAGCCACATGCCCATTAATCGCAAAAAAATAGGCGACTATTTGCTTCGAAATGCATCTTGCCCGAACAACTTTTGTTTGGTTTGGCTCATTTTGAAAAACCCATACAGTTAACTGCTATTTGCTTTCGAGCTCATACGCATAAATCCAAGATTTGCCAACTATGTAGTTGTAATACAAGGCTTTTGAGGCACTACGATTGTATTTTTTGAGCATTTCTTTGCGCCAATTTATACGAGTTTGTTTTGAGCGATTGTCAAATTATGCGGAGTCCAATGCGCAAAAATATTTTTCACTGCTAAATTTTGCTTTATCGTTACGCCCACTGTATCGATGTTTTCTCGCACAACTGATTTTGGACGACCTTGTTTAAATTCGTTCTTGAGGAACGACGTCCAAGATTGAATTTACAAAACCAGTGCTATACATTGGTTTTAGATGGTTCTTCATCGCCAAAAGTCAAAGTGAGTTGATCGATGCACTGTTGTTGAGATAATCCACGTGGAAAGTAGAAAGTAAATTATAACATGAAAATTCTTATGAGTTAATTCCATTTTTACAATTGACGAAAACTTTCAAGTCACTAAATAACACATATAGCGTCCGTAAGACAAAAAGTTTTCAGTGCGTATACAGTCAACAACATTAAACTTTACAATGTATATGTCAGATGGGCCTAGCAACAGCATTGTTACCAATTTTGGATACATAAATAGCAACCCTCGTAGTAATATAAAGTATGTAATAAATATGCTAATATACTAATACACTAATAAATATACTAATATCACATAATTGTATTCCAAATTTTGAAAGAACAAGGACTAGATCTGAAAACGCTGGCAATTATTAAAGCAACATTAACTAACACAAGGTCAAAAGTTAAATTCATGGGTCACATCTCAGAGCCCTTCGAAATTAAAACTGGAGTGAGACAAGGGGATGGACTCTCGCCACTCTTATTTAACTGTGTTCTAGAAAAAGTAATACAGGAGTGGCCCATTAAACTGGGAAGAACCAACATCAAAATAGATTGTCTGGGGGGCAGAAACGTCTATATGGGGCAGAAACGCTCATTATGAATAGAAAGAGAGAGATCGAGGACAATGAAAAGAAGGAAAGAAAAATGATAAGAAAAATCTTAGGCCCCAAACAAATAAATGGCACAACATACCGACTTCGAGAAAACCAAGAAATCAAACAATACACTGATATACATAGCGATATGAGAAAATGAAGACTTAGGTTTTACACATAAAACGGATGAATCCGAGTAGATTAACTAGACAAATAGTCGAATTTTATGAAAATAGGAGTAGAGCTAAAGTAGAAATAATTAAATGGATTGCTGCAATTAAAGAGGATCTAGGATCAGCAAATATTACACAATGTGAAATTCAGGATAGAGGCTGTTTCAGAAACAAGGTTAACGTTTGGGAGGTTGGCCAGAGGGAAAAATGTAGGAAGACTGGAACAACTTGGTCTGACGAAAAGAAAAAGGCTCATAGCGAAAGAATGAAATTAGTATGGGCGCAAAGGGAGGCGAACGACAACAAACGCCTCTAATTGTACTTCGCGTGGTCCACCAGGGCCCATACGTGAATAATAATAATATCACATAAGATAAAGTTTCGCCTTGTTTCGTTTTAATAAAGCAAGTAAAAAAAAAATAAATTGATAGTAAATAAATCATGTTGTGCTGCCTCAGTAATTGAAAATTTAACAGATTTCTAGGGTTATCTAGAATGTTCGTAGTAGTAATTTTCTATTACTTGCTTTTTAAAGTTAATTAATAAAAATCTGTATTGGATTAGTGATGTGTATTTATATATTAATAATTAATGTAATTTTTACAATATTTATGTTCAGATTCTCTTAGATTTGCTTAAAATTGAAAATGTCAGTCAATAACTTGCATTCATGCAATATTATGCTTTTTATTTCTATTATTCTTCTTCTATGTATTCTTCTTTATAGAGGAGTCTTCACATATGAAAACTGATTTTGATCGTGGCCTTTTCGGGCGACTTCTCGCCAGCGTTCTGTATTTCTGGCTTCCTTGCTTGCATATTGGAGATATGTACCAGTTAGGTATTTAATTTATTCTGACTATCTTTTTGGAGGTCTCCTCCGTGACCGTGGTGGTTTCCAAATCTAAAACCCTCAATCTGTCTCTGTACTACCAGCCATTCTAAGTTATTACCAAACGCGATGCGACCAAAGAATCGTAGTATTCATTGATGCATAATTTGAGACAGTCTTATATTTTTATTATTTACTTGACTAGCGGATGCATTTGCTCAATGACAATCTACCAAAATCCAAAAAGGATCAATGCGCTTGAAGTACTGTTTTTTAATGACCCATGTTTCAAGAGGATATAGATATGCTGGAAAAATTAAGGTTTTTACTATGTGCTTCTTTGTGTTCTGTGTTATGTTTCTATCCCTCCAGATCTTCTGCAAATTCCGCATTGTATTTATTGCCATTTGGCATCTTCTTCTGAACTCATGAGTATTCCTGATGTCGTTCAATATTAAAGCCCTGAGATAGACAAATTGACTCACTGGCTTAAATTGCCCTTTTTGACTGATGTTGGGCATGTTATGGTTTTGACGGTCGATAATCATTATTTTCGTTTTTTCCTCGTTTGTTTCTAATCTACAAAAAATCTACGCAAAAAATAACAGACATCGATGGCATTTTTACTGTTACAAGTTTACTGTTACTGTTGATGCATATTTTAACTAGACAGCTCTACGCATGATATATTCAGCATAAATGTTAAATAGAATTTATGACGAGATGCATTCTCGACTGGTTTCTTTATTAATGCAAAACTCACCGAATGTTCAATTTTCCCCAGTGTTTTTTTTTTTCGTATAGATGACAAATTAAGCTAATCAGATGATCTGATACTCGTATTTACTGTCGAATGTACTATTTCTTCCATTTTATGCTGTCAAACGGTTTCCGATAATGTAAAGGTATTCAATATCTATTCTCGTTTACCCCTCGTTGGAACGAATCCAGCATGTTCTGGGGGAATCTGCCGTTATAAGTAGAATTTTAAATGCTTATTGATTCATCGAGACTGTGAACGAGGATTTTAGAATGAGAGCGGTAAGGGGGGAATTTTCCCATTTCCCTCTAGGCCCTTTTTTGTGTAAATCATAAATTATATATTTTGTATAAGTCATAAATTCTGAGATCGACAAAGTTTCTGGCTACAATTCGGTGTCCCACACTTTCTGGCAGATATTGTGAAACATGTCCACCCTTACTTCTCCCATTACTTTCCTTACTTTTTAATTCTTCTTTAAATCGTTTTTTAGACTAAGAATAGCATTTTTGATGTCTGTTTATAATAGGTTTGTGAGTTGCCAAATCAGATATGCTGGGATATATATATATATATATATATATATATATATATATATATATATATATATATATATATATATATGTATATATATATATATATATATATATATATATATATATATATATATATTTTTTTTTTTTTTTTTTTCAGAAAAATCGAAATATCTCTTGACATGTCAGAGATATCGATTTCGGGTTTTCACTGGATGATTCCTCTTTAAATTACCTTTATAGCCATGTAATAAAAACTGTACCATTCCATTTGAAAAAACTGAACAAAACTTCAAAAAAACTATTGTTGAATGTAACGCCACCTCGCGGTTTCAATTATAAACTAAATAATTTATCTCCCATATTATCTGATTGTCCCAGCAATTGCCTTTTAAATGAATCCAAATTGAGGAAAATTGGTTAAGGCAAACGGACATTAGACAACTTTTTACCTCAATAGGTAAAACTCACTCCCTCCCCCCTTTCCCCTATTCGTAAAATTACGACTTCTTGCGATCGTTTTAGAAGCTTAAAAATATTTTTGGTGAATTTCTCATGATCATTTTTAGTACAATTTTGTTTTTCCCAAGGCTGTGGGATAAATAGTTTTCAAAATACGGCCGCGATCCATCCTTAATGGGACACCTGGTATATATATATATATATATATATATATATATATATATATATATATATATATATATATATATATATATATATATATATATATCTGTTATTTTTTTTACGTTGTGTATTCTGTATTGTCCATGTACGTGGTGTATATTTTCGTATGATTTTCTTCACAGCTTTATAGAGGTATTTGGTGTTGTTTGAATTCGAAGTTTTTTTTATGTGATGCATATTATCTTTCCTGCAGGCTCTTGGATTTCTTAATTTAGCAAGCACTATTTAAGGCGATATTTCTCTGATCGTATGTACATTTTTCTGAGTAAGCGACTTTATTCGATTAAGTCTAGGATGGCATCGGTCATCCAATCTTGGTGTTTCTAAAGTTCTTGTATTTATATTGTTTTTGTTTTATCTATGGATCAAAATGTAAATGTACGTCCGTGACGTAAGGCAACATTCAAAATATGTTATGTTATTAGACTGCAAAATGACTTCCAGTTTTTGGCGAATCTTTTCTTGAAATTCATGAGCATGTAGGTCGAACGAGAGATTTTGAGAATTCTGTATTGATGATCTCCATCGGGACCTTATCAAAATATAATCAATTTGATTTCTGTAGTTGCCGTCGGAGGACTACCATGTGTACAGATGATAAATATGATTCTAAAATAAAGTGTTTACGATTAACTGTTGTTCTATGTAAAAATGTATAAGTCCTTCGCCCCTGTCATTTCTCCTCCTCATACCGTATTGCCACCACTTTGGCATTAATTCCAAGTATAATTATAATTTCTCGACTTCGACTTTTAAGAATGGTTTCTTCAATATTTCCATAAAGTTGATCTACTTCGTTTAGAGTTCATTGAATTGTTGGAGCGCCGACCTGTACGAGATTCAAAGTGAATGGATTGTAATTAATTTTTATACCTATAATTCTACCATTGACAGGATCATAAGCAGTTTCATATTAACTAGTATATTTCAACACAATTACCACATCATTTTGGCTGAAATTGTCGTGATCTGAAAAGAATATTGTGCTACCATTTTGATTTTTAAATTGACCAGACTCTCTCAATTGTGTCTCGGATGAATCAGTGATTGTCATCCCGTATTGCTCATGTTTAATTTTTAATATGTAAGTTTTGCTTGCATCGGATAGTCCTCGGACGTTTTGTCTAGCAATTTTTATTGCATTATTATTTGACTGAAACTTTTCTGAGCTTTTAATATACTGTCTCCAGGCTACCGTCTCCCGGATATCTATTGGGGCGATTTATTTTACCTCCGGAATTTTTAACTCTAAAAAAATGCATAATTTGTGTTTATGAGATAATATTGAAGTGGCTTCCTATTACCTACCTCAGGCCTATTACATTTCCTTATTACTTAATGAAATGGCTATACCGGCCTGACCCAGTCGCCAAAGCCTCGATAACACCAGCAGGGTGCATCGTTTATGGAGAGAATTGTATTCGGGAGACCACGGTGCGAAAGTGGTTTAGTCGGTTGTTGACCAGCAAGACCGGCGTCGCTTTGGTTCGTTCTTTAAATGTTGAAATAAAATAATTGGAGATCCAAGCATCACGATCCATGAGATAGCTGATAAGATAAATGTTGACAAATCGATCATTTTTGACCATCTGAAATAAAATACGATATCCCGATAGAATATGTGGGTCATCCATGAAGTTGGTGAGCAAAATTTATATCGAAGCAGTAAATATTGCAAAGAGAGGCAATCTTTTGCTAAAAAAAAATTCTGAGGCTTCATATCTAATGCAGATAGTAGGTAGTGATGAAATCTGAATTGTGAAAAAAGAAAAAGAAAAAATCCTTACGGATTTTTTGGGCAACCCATTACTAACAATGTCAGCTTTATCAAGGGATGATTATATCTAATTCTAATATTAAATATTTTAGAAACATTTAACACACTGCCGAAGAAATACCAGTTATCGTAAGAAAAACATAACATGTGCAAAGTCGTATTACACGCTTTGCGAAGGAGATTTATGTTCGTTGGATCGTGAGTGTCCGAAATAAATCATAACATTTAATGACGATTAGTAAAATCCTATATCTGCTTAATATAATTTAAAGGGCTTGTGGATTCAGTCCTAATTAACATAAAGGATTTTGGTATAAAAACGTTAAAGATCATAAAAAATTGCCGCAGCTGATAGACATAAAATATGTATATTTGATGTTTGTAGTTAGAAGTCCAGTGTTACCTGTAGTACAAAAGTTAAATGTAGGGGTGTATTATAGTGGTGAAACAGCACTTTTTTATCCTCCAAATTAGAGCATTTTAAACTCTTCGTTTATGTCGATCAACAATGCAACATAATATTATTCTGTGAACATTCTTTACTCTCCCTAATAGTTGATGAAGATATAGACTTTGCAAATCCTGTAGAAAAGCCATGACTTGGTCATCAACAGTCACAAATCGCCATAGTACTAAATCGCCGTACACTTAAACATGTTTAAACACTCATCACTCGATTCCCTTTTTGGTTCACAGTTAGCAACCGCGATCCACATGGTGATGTCGGTCTTTCTCATGCCCACTTATTCTTAGTGCATGTTTCGTACTCATTTGTCTGAGATTTTTAGCATCTCAACAATCTCTCTAACTTTCGCTCTGCGATCAGTCAATATTATATCATGTATTGTGTTATCGATTTCCTCAGTAGAGACCTCATAGTGGTATCTTGGCATCTTGAATGCGTTATTCGTACTGGTTCGACCAAATCGAAATTCATTACACCACTTGTAAACCATGAAATGTGAAAGAACAGAGTTCCCACAATAGTTTTTTCACTTTTCTTTGGTTTGCGCTATAGTTATATATGCAGTGTTTAATTAACATTTGAAATTAGCTTTTTTTTCAAGACACCAAAATATCAACCATATTTGTTTTCGAAGATTGTCAAAATAACAATAAATATTATATTGCCTTGGAATTCGTAGAGCTTTATTAGAAAGGAATCTACTTTTCCGAAATGCAATCCCTTTTGCTCTCACACCATCAACAATAAGAAAAGTATCTGACCTTTCACTCTCTCCTCGTATTTCTACTATAACTCACAATCAGTGTCAGGAAGTCTAAATGAATGAATACATTAATAAATATAACCAACATTATTTATCTAATTTATCAAATATATAGCAATTTAATATGTGTTCTTTCGCTTTCTAATGTAATAATATATTTTCTGTTAAAAAAAAACTCTTTTTCTTTTTTTTTCACTACATTCTGTTGACCCATATCCTATTTAGAGAATGTATTTCATTTGTGAATATGAATGACATAAATTGTGCTGACTTAACAATATTATTAATCCCAATATTGACTTGAAAAAAACCATTATATTGCCTCATTAGGGTTTCCACGTGTTTCTTCATGCAATTCTCATAAAATGCTTCTAATTCAACTGTGATTTGTAGCATTTCAAATAGAGATAAACCTGGCAAGAAATAAAGTTCCTCTTTTATAAGTTTACTATTTATAGTATACTATATCGCCACCATTTCTTACCACCATTGTAATGAAGATAACGACCTAGATGTTTCTAGAGTGATATTTCCAAACATTTTAACTAAATTTTTACACAATTTCTCAGAACAATCACTATCATACTGTTGTTGGGCAAGATATATATATATATATATATATATATATATATATATATATATATATATATATATATATATATATATATATATATATATATACACAAATACTAAGGCAAAAATATCGCTACCACTATTCATAGCTCGTTATATTTTTTATATCCCTTGATAAAAAATGTATAAAAAGCAATAAATTTGAACAGGACATATACAAATACGAGTTTACTAGGATAGAGTGAAAAGTCAGATACTTGTGCAATATATATCAAATATATATCAATTTTTGACAAAACAAATAACTTCGATATTTTGAAGTAAAGTTGAAAAAGTACTATGTTGAGAGTACTCCACATTTAATAATTCATAAATCGATCACTGAGTTTCGATATGATCGAACCAACACGAGTGACGATCCATTCTGAAGACATCCCATTGAAGCCACTATTGAGGAAATAGTCAACAAACTTCTTAATATCCTGTTCCTCTATCGGAAAACTATAGTTAGAGAGATTGTTGGGATGATAAACATCTTGGACCATTTTTGGGTATAAGGAAGCTATCAGCGAGATAACAGAAATAGTATTGAATGACCAAGGCACAGGTGAGTTTAGAAGCAATAAGCGCAATCCAAAGAAGTTTTCTCGGCGGAACTCAGAATATTGGAAACAAAGAAACATTTAAACGGTAGGTTTTACACGGCGAACGTCCACGAAGAAGGCGAAAGCGTTTCCATCAACCGGAGAGGTCAGGGCTACTTTTTTGGAATTCGCAAAGCATAATGTTCATTGACTATTTAAAAACGGGAAATAGGATAACAAGGGGAAAGGAGATACGATTTTGCTGCATTTAAAAAGAGTTGACAAAAGCTCACTCATTGTTCAACGAAAACTTAAAGTTTCATCACGATATTGCACTCGCTCATTCGACTACCATTCCAACAGCGAAATTGGTCAGTTTGCGCTACAAATCGATTCTCTGAATTCGATGCTTGAATTAGTATTCTACGAGTAGCAACTATGGCAATTAAATCAGTTTATATTAGTTTATAACTAATATGGAAAAAGGTAAAAAAAAATTATGTATCTCTACTGGACCTATTATATTGTAGTCACGTTAAAATAGAAAATTACCCGCCTAAATTCTGAAATGATAGTCTCCCATCTTTTTGAATTGAAATTGGTGTGGTGGCTACCAGCATTATTACCATCTAATTTCGCTCAAGTGTTAATATTCGCTCACATGCAGATTTGGACCGTGCACAAATAGATATACAAATTGGATGGAAATAGATAGATTTACTTGAACAAGAAACCATAATTTTGCAGAATTAATATTATATTCTAATAATATTAATTTCTGCGGTATTTACAATGTTTATGTTCAAATTCCTTTTAATTTATTTTCAGTTAGTCAAGTTAATTCGAATAAAAAATGTTGGTCGATAACTTATATTTACGCTACATTTTTAATTTCAATAAGGGTATGAACGCTACCCATTAAAAAAACAGGATTTGTGATAACTGTACACATGGTAACTGATGATGAAAAGTAGATTGTGTACAACAACACCCAACAAAAAAATGATAATTAATAGGGTCAGCGGTTTTAAGTTGGCTGTCATGTGTAGAAAATGATGCCCTTATATAGTGGCATTGAAAGAGGGCAATATAATTTGAGTTTCTGTCATGTAACCAAACCAATAAACCGAGCTGTACTCTTCACTTTAGATAGGTTGAAGGCAGTAATTGAAGAAAAACGGCCAGAATTAGTAGACAGGAAAGGTGTCATGTTTCCTCACACAACATAATACATATAATTAATAAGATGGAACATAAAAATGTTCAAAATATCCTATTTTAGAAACCGCATATTATTATTTAATTGTATCAATACCATGTTATAAATGCTAAAGAGAACCATAAAAATATATTCAAGTATACAGATCAGAAAGAACTAAAATGAAAACCACTATCACTGTATTAATGAAAATAAAGAGTGGCACATTCTGTTTATTTGTGAAAAAACTTAATGCCCTTAGAAAGATATATCCTCGATATCTGTCCCTTAAGCATCCCATTCACTTTAGTTGATGGCGCTTTTGCATCAAGAGCTTATTTAGTGGGATTTGGGCGTGAACGAAAGATTTAAAACTATATTTCTTTTTGCGAAAATCTCATTTTGTTATGACAGCTGGTATGTCACTAGTTAATTTAAAATACTGTTTTTATTTGGAATTTTGATTCTCAGATCTAAAGGGTGACTTCTTTAGTGTGTCCGAACTTCCGAAATGAACTGTGAACTTGCGCGCAAGTTTTTAAATCTGCGTCTCAATAGTCTGGCAAATCATCATAAAACGTTTATCATCCAATTAACGCTTGCAAATTATCGAAATGTATTATCAAAATCAGGGTTCTGTGCGCCAAACTTATAGACCACTTTGTGAATTTTATGGTGCACATAATCGCTCAATCGAGCGATGTATTTCTGTTCGCCAAACTTATAAGTGTTCTATAATATTATTCAAATTCGACGAAGTATTCTATAGAACACTTCGTTGAAATTTGAACTTCATGATGTATTCGCCGAATTATAGACAAATTCCGAACGCATGTCATCCTGCTCGATGTTAAAACAAAAACAATACTAAAACTATGCTAAAAACTATATAAAAACAATATAAACTATGGTAACTATTCGTTAACTATGGTAACGGTGATTTAAGGCCTTTAGATTATTTTTCTTTGGGGTTATGTTAAATATTTAGTATATGCCAGTTAAGCAATAACGTCTTGGATTGATAGATTGTGCTTTAACAGTAATGGTAGCGGGCATTTCTTTTAAATAATCATTGGCATTAAATGTCATTTCACATAAAATAAATAGATTTAAAGCATCTAATTTGGTTCTTGTTTTATTTGAATTTAAAGTTGGAATATAGCTCAGCTTCGGATATATATTTCATATATATGAAGGAAGAGTGGCAGTCAGACGCTTTTAAAAGAAATATTGCTTTTTTGGTGAAAAATCGATTTATTTTCCTATGGTCAATTAATTTTCATCTCTATACGCTTCGCCCGATGAATTTCCAACTTTTCTATGCCTTCCAGAAAGTAGGACTTGTCGAATTCTAGCAAATAGTAGAATATTTTGTTGATGACCTCTTCGTTTAATGTGAATATTTTTTTAGGCATCCAATTCTTCATGTTTGGAAAGAGAATTAAATCAGAAGGAGCCAATTCCGGGGAATAGAACCTTGTTTGGAATGTTTCTTCTTTTCTGGTGTATATGAATCCAAGAGTTTTCAACAGTCTCGAATCACCTCAGAAACTCCTTCGAATTGCGTAAATACATGCCTAAACATCATAAAGTGGTCACGCGATTTCATTTTCAGTTTACAGTGAGCAAGCGCGACAGCCGATATCTTCTTATTCGAAAAATATTCGATTCGATATTATAGATTCAATAGCTTCTGCTTACTCTCAAATGGATGTGTAAGATGTTTCGTAGGTTTTCGTGTGAGATTCTGATCACCTCTGTAATATTTCTAACCTTCACTCTGCGATCGGCTTGCACATGTTTTTGTTTGTCATTTTCACAATAGTGACACAGTAAACCTCTCATCTACCATGAAATATCATGAAGCAAAATCCACATACTTTTTCAACTTTCGGTATGCGCCTTGTTTTATCCACGCAAAAGTAGTGTTTATTTAATACACGAAATTCGCCATCGAAGATTGTTCAAAACAAAGGTAAATATCAGATCGCCTTGAAATTCATGGACCGTTACTACAAAGAAAGCTATTTTTTAGAAATGTAATCACCTTTGCGATCGCACAGCCATCTATCGAAAAACGATCTGACATTAATCTATCCTCGTCCAAGATCTTATATCCAAGATCTAAGCACAAGACCTTAATAGGATTGTATATACTTTAATAATTGTCTTCACATTGGATTTCAATTTTCCAAATGGAGTCGTTTTTTGTATCCTTATTAGCCCTGATAATTTAAAAGAACGGATGGAAACTGTTACATACTTGGCTGGCGGATCTAAAAGTTTTCTTCGTGTTACGCGAGAAAACGGAATGTTTTTTCTAGTAAATATTATGCATTAAAAATATATATTGTGTTTAACAGATGGAGGATTCTTGTAATTTGTGCATAATGTATGTTGAATATTTATTGTTAGAGTTACATCCTATTCTGTAGTTTGATACGTTTCGAAGTTCTGTGACTTTAACTTTCCAATATATTGGGTTGTTGAGAAAATCCGTAGGGTTTTTTTTAAAGAGAACGGCCAGCGCAAAGAGTTTATTTACATATTTATTTAGTCAATTATGTTATTAGCAGAATTTGTCTTTTTTTTATTAGAGACGCATCAGTAACTAAGACTAGTAGCGACTGGGTCTACACCGGTCACCCGTTACCGATTAACTCTGGCCGACACTGCCTCTTACTATCTGCCCTTGGTTTTGTATATTACCTTAAGTCTCTTGAGAAAAGTCTACCGGTTAGCAAGTGACGAACGTAGACTACCTTTCAGAAGGCATCTGTCCTTACCCAGCCTCGAATTGGCGTTAATAAGGGACAGACTTCGTTTTTAAAAACTTTGTTTCGAAAATGGTTTACAAAATAGGTCTTTTACAAACTAAAGCTCAACTAAAAATTAATAGCATTGAATATGAATGTATCATTTGTACTTTAAAACATGTTTGGTTTGCATTTCCCACGGGACTATCCGATGGCGTGATGACTCTTGAGGTAATCCTGACTTGTAATTCCCATCCGTGCGGGTTTGGAGTCTAAGTTTAAGCTGACGTAGTGGTTTCCATGCGAACGAAATACGTAACTCCTCCCTCCTTAAGATTCGAAAACAGGGTACGTTTTTCCGAATCCACTTTACTCTGGGGATGTTTGTGTTTGACATTCTTTTGGCAGCTTGCCAGAAGGAATGCAACTTTTCCCTTTGCATTATCACTACAAGAATGGTTAGGAAAATGCAAATATCTAAAACAATATAATTTATGGTTTGTCGATGATTAGTGTTATCGTGGTTTATCGACTTCAATGGTTTATCGATTTGCCATATTCTTGATGAAATATACCATTTTCGTCAATATTGATTTTGGTGATGTTTCGAGGTAATCGAAATTTTCGTTCTTTTTAATTCTGACTATTTTATTTCAGGTAGGATAATTGATTTTACTCTCTGAATCTTTAAGTCATTCAGAATTTTTTTTCCTGAATCTGAACTGCACAATCTTCTGGGATTTTAATTAGTGAAGATTTCTATATTTCAAAATATTGATCGGTGTCGCATTTGGTAATTATTGTGTCTGGTATGGTAGATAGAATTAAAACTAGTTCTCTGCTCTGTCACTGGTTCTTCAATATTAATTTCGAGAGTTGGACAATTTTCACTCTGATGTCCTGCTATTAGATTGTTCACACATTGGACATCTGGTATAATTCTTCCATGCAGAAATGTATCTTCTCGATATTTGGACATGAATTAACAATAAATTGTAGAAGAATCATAAAAGTTTGTGTCAAATAAGGGTAAAATCAGTAGAGGTACATGTATGGCAAATATTACTTTGCTTCTAAAAATTCTACTTGAATTCCAAAAAATTGATAATTTTTGAATGTTGGAATTTCTGAATTGTTATAGATATACTTTGAATAGTTTAACATGTTTTTTAATTCTAAACTTGACAATATGCTGTTATGTAGAGCTTTTACTTTGGCCAACACAATAGCGTCTTCCAAATTATCTAGAAACATTATTAGATTTTGACAATGTCCATGTTGTAATTCCATGAAAACTTAGATAATCTTGTATGTTATTAATAATTTGTTGAACTGATGACTATAATAAATATATATATATATATATATATATATATATATATATATATATATATATATATATATATATATATATATATGTATATATGTATATGTATATATATATATATATATATATATATATATATATATATATATATATATATACATATATATATATATATATATATATATATATATATATATATATATATATATATATATATATATATATATATATATATATATATATGTATATATATATATATATATATATATATATATATATATATATATATATATATATATAAATTTATTTGCAGTGATGATTTTTACTTAGAGTTGCCACACTTGCGTTATAATTATCGATTGGATTTTTTGAAAATGGAACCTGTAATTTAAATTCATCCACTATGGTTTTCTGACAGGACTCTAAAATTACGATTGTTTCATCATATCGTTTACCATCATTTGAATCTAGGGTTCCGAATAACATTCATTAATTTTTCCAATTCCATCAATTAAACCTCGTTTATTTCTAATGTGAGGGTGTTTCTATTAAGTATTCGATTCTGAGGAGCAGGTTTTTGCGCTAGTGCATTATAAGAAATATTGTTCAATGCATTTACTAGTAATAAACTTTCGTTGAGTTTAAGAAAATAAGCCTTAAGATTACTTAATTTATCAATTAAATGTCTTAACCTATATAATGTATAAATGTATGCCTATTATAGATAAATCTGGAATTTCTCAATTAGATAGGTAATATGGGGTTCTCCAGCATGGTGATTGGAATATTAGATCCGTTTGTCAGGTCAGGATCTGCATGATTAGGTATAACAGGATCTTTGCTGTTTCTTGTATCATTCCAGAAATATTTTCCCTCCATTAGGTTTAGATTTTCTGAGGGCACTTTTATGGTATGAAGTTTTATCTATTATTATTTTGGGGTCAGTGTTCATTCTTCTTCTTTCATTCAGTTCTTGTCTGGTTTCGTTTAATTTCAATATTACATCTTGTTTAGTTTCCTCATTTATTCTCTTTACTTTTTCATATAGCTTGTTTGATGTTTCTTTATGTGATTGTACATAGCTGGATATAATAGCGTTTTCGTTTAGATCAAAGGGTTTATAGTCTTTACGTGTCCTGTTGTTATTTCGAAGTGTGTAAATTTGGTCACGCTTTATATGGAATTATTATAACCCATTACAGCTCTTTTCATCAACTGCTATTTGTCATGTCTTTGTTTTCTTCTCGTAAGCAACGAAACTTTCAATTATGGTGAAATGAAAATGTTCGAACTTGAATTTTAATTGCTGTTTTAGCTGTTGTATAGTGCAGTTCAATTCTACACACTTTACAGATATCTCCGAGGTCTTTATTTTTGAATTATGTTCCTTGATCTGCGGTTATTTTAATGGAAAGCCAGGATGTGTTACATACGTATGCACGGTTTCTACTACTTCGGTGCCTGTAATAGTACGGAGTGGATAGGCTTGTCCCAGCGTTGAGAAATAACTAAAATCATACAAGGGCGTCGTAACTTATTCTAAAGTATCCACATTTATATGTTCGAAAGGTCTTCATGCTGTAGGTGTTGTTAATTTATTTTATACCGGTGGATTTCGATCATATTTGTTTCTTTGGCATATTTCGCAATTATTAATATGTAATTTTCAATATCATTTAACATTTTTGGTCAATAAAGTCTTGTACTGAGTGCTGCTTTCATTTCGTTCATACCTCTGTGGCATGTTTTGGTGGTATGGTGTAGAGTAAGTTTTTCTTGCTGCTTGTGCTCTCGTTCGTATATCTTCCAAGAACATTGAACATTGTAACATCTTGTAAGATGAGCTTTTAAATAAGTTTTACATCGTGATTGCACATAGACATGCGATTTCTCGCTTATTAAAGTATATAGCGTAGAATTGTTTTGGTGTTACATATTCTTTCAGGGACGTGACTATATTGAATATTGGATCTCTACTTGAAATAGTTGAGTAAAACCTATTGTTATGCACCACGTTCTTGTCTTAGTTGAAATTTGGTTATATCTCCACTTGCAACAATTATCTGATTTTATACATATTTACGACTCTTTAGTTATGGCATCCCGCAAATGGGATCTTCAGCCGAAGAGTGTATCGTTTCAACTCCTTTATTATTTTCATGGATAGTTGGTGGTTTAATTTGAATGTCTGAAATAATATTTATTTCCGTGGAATAACTTCATTGATTGTGACTTGATCTATCTTTGATAATTCGCTATGTTTTAATAGAATATTCTTTATATATCTTCTTCGTCGCCTGCATTATTACAGAGTTGGTTTCTACTGCATTAACTTCTGCTACATTCCTGGAATGGGCATCAGCTGCTTGATTGTTTTTTCCTTTTTTATATTTAATTTCGTATTAAAATTCTGCTAGTTTCAGTCGCCATCATACTAAAAGAGAATCTGGTTCCTTTAGCGACATTAAACATTGCAAAGATTTGTGATCAGTGTTATCACACAATTTTGCGTGATAACAATGGGTTCTGTAATATTAATAAGTTCTGGATGCATAACAAATTGGGTGACCATCTTGAGATAAAATTCCTGAAATTGCATAACTCGAAGCATCCGTAGTGAGCTCGAAGGGTTTAGAGAAATCTGAATATGTTAAGAATGGCTCTGAAATTAGTAGATTCTTACAGGTGTTAACACACTTCTACGAATTCCTGTGTGTGTTCGCCTTTATTTCCTTTCTTTAAACACATAGTCATAGATTTAGCGATTTTGGCAAAGTTCTTAATAAACCTACGGTAATACTCTAACAAGCCTAACAAATTTTTTGATTTCCTTTATGTGCTTTTGGGCATGGGGTATTTTCCGTATCGCGACTATTTTCTTTCTATAGGTCGGATTCTTTTAGGTGGCACAAGTGGTGTACAAATTCCACTTTCTTCGTAGAAATCTACTATGTCATTTGTATTTTTAAATTTGCCTGTCCCAATTTCTTAAATAAGAGTTTAAGGTTTTGAATATGTTCGTTATGCTTGTGTTCACTACTATTTTGTCGTCCATAAATTCATACAAATTTGTTCTGCAACTTTTTTAAGACTTCGTCCATTACTCTCTGAAACGTAGATTGAGCATTTTTTCAGACCAAATGGTATTCTTAAAAATTTGTAGTGTCCATTCTTCTGATCTACTGATCACTCCAATCTGGTGAACAATCGGACGCTAGGTCTAATGTTGAAACGTACTGTGCTCGTACTTAATTAGTTTAATATGTCTGTCATAAATGGGAGCCGAATACCGGTCCGACAATGGGCTTTTCATTGACTTTTCTATAATCAACTACTATTCTCCATTTTTGTTATGTCCGAAGCGTCCATTTTCTTAGGGACGATCCCATTTCCGTGGTGACTACTGGGCTGGGCATACTTCATTCTTATACATGCTATATAGATCTCTTTGGACTGTATGGAAGTAAAGTATGTCTTTGTGTAGGTATATTATTTGTGGTCTTTATTTCTGTTTGATTTTTGATGTAAATGATAATTTGTCTCGAGGTTGGTAAAATATATCTTCAAATTCTCTGCAAAATGTCGTAATTATTTTTTCGCTATTGGTGATGATTTCTCCTTCTCGATATTAACGGAGAATTTCTTTAAAACCCTTTCTATTGGATTTATGGTAATAGAAAAAATGTTGTTTTTGAAAGTTTTTATGGTATTTAAAAGGAATTTCAATTTGTTGAACAATTCATTTTTTGTTTAAAAGATCTATTTTCAGTCCCATATTAATTAAATGCCTTTAGACCGATTACTCCATCGAAGAAATAGTCGTAGAAATCACAAAGAATAAAATCTATGGCATAATCTCCGCGAACTTTCCGAACAACCGGATACATTAAAATATTATGTTTATATTGAGATTTTCCATGTCTAAGGGGTCTAATGTAAAAACAATATTAATAAGATAATGAAACTAGGTACACCATATATATGAAAATGAAATTAGACTCAAAATAAACAGTTGAATACACCTGATCTAGAGTGGGATTTGGTGCCGAAAAGATTAAAACTGTTTTTCAATATGCGTGTATGCTGGTCTATGGTATATATATATAATATATAGTATATATATATATATATATATATATATATATATATATAAATGCTATATACATATATATATATATATATATATATATTAGATATATATATATCTATATATATAAATATATACATATATATATATATATATATATATATAGATATATATATATATTGATATTATATATATATTTATATATATATATATATAGTATATATATAAATCCCAGCATATCTAAAGTGGGCAACTCACGAACCTATTATAAACAGAAAAACTCACGAACCTATTATAAACAGACATCAAAAATGCTATTCTTAGTCTAAAAAACGATTTTAAAATGTACGTGTAATTTTTGAGATATGATAGGTGTAAAAAAATACGATTATTTCATATTTTTTACCTTTTGTTACATCATTGAACATGGAGTAAGCTTCTTTTTTCGTGATTTTTTCGAGTGAGTTCCTTCCAGGATTTACGCATGATACTCCAGCTGTAATCAACCATCATGTATTTATTCCATCAACCCTGCTACCTTTCTTCCATATTTTTTAGGTCCTTCTGAAATCGCTCTACTTGTTTCTCACTGCAAGAGCCAAGGTTGTACGGAAATTTATCCAAATGACTGTGGAGGTTGTGAACTTGGATATTCATGTTATATCTAAGCTTTCCGAAATTTTCCAGCATGTTTTGCATCAACTTGTGATAATTTTCGGACTTATAATTACTTAGGAAATTTTTTACAACATTGACGAAAGAAAATTAGGCTAATGATTCTATATCATTGATTGAATGCACGAAATTGTTATCTTTCTTCAAAAGCATAATTTACGGTCCATCGAAAATGATAGCTTTACGTTTCTTTCTTACACATATCGTACGCTTCCTTAGGCTCAAGCCAGGAAATGTCCTCGATATATAATTAAAACAAGAACCATTTTTATTCAATGCTTTGACATACTGCTTCATTAGTCCCAATTTTATGTACAATAGAGGCAAGTTTTTTTTCTCTCTAGTAACTTGCGCTGTATTTATATTTTGTTTTCCTACTATCAAGTTTTTTCTTTCAGGCCAGTTTGTTTTAATCCAATGCTCGCTTTTAGCTCAGCTATCCCACAAACAGAGAAAACATGGACATTTCGTGTATGCGCTTTGTTGACCCAATAAAAGGTTTACAATTTTTAAATCAACGTATATAACCCACTTATGATTATGATACTTGAGTTTTGCCAATACAAGAAATACGGTTTTATACTCCCCCTTTAATTTAGTAGAATGCGCAATGGGAACCACACCCATGCGCAATGGGAACCACACCCTGCTTATTACCATTAAGTAGCGAAACACATTTCAAACTCCGCTTGAAACTGTCTTTAAAAAGTCTCCATATATTTGGCTGGTAGTTCAAAAAACCTGTTTTTGATAAAAGTCTACCGACATCATTACAAAAAAAAACATGACTTTCTGCGCAAATAAAACGAAAGCAGTTCTTTTTCGCGAGTACGATTACAAGTAATTTACTACCTGGAGAAAGTAAGTTCCTCTCTTTGAGTCTCGATGCCAAGAGTTCTAATCTTTCTTTTGAAAGGTCGAGGGTTCTGATAAGGGTCACTTAAAGCGTTTTGAGTAAAAAGTTGAGGTTTTGATGACGTAGTTTCAAAATTATCACGTTTTTGCTAGTACAAGCTTGCTTCGCTATCTGAAAGAACAGGGACGTCTTTTGAATGAAAAACCTGGTCTATTAGCAGATACTAGATCGGCATAGGTCATTTTTTCGGTTAATACCATTGACTAAACAAAAAGCAGTTATCGTAGTGATTTTTTGGTTTCTTCCAAATCATGAGCACACCAAACTTCAATTGACTTATTTTACCATTCATCCATTACCTTAAAGGTTTTCTACATATTTTGCAAACATTATTTGGTATCGATGGTTTATCTACATCTTTGATTTTCACGTTAAATTAAGCGGAATATCCATTTTGCACAAATACAGACATATGTTTTCAAAACTTCTTTACCGTATACTCGCCTCAAACGCAATAAAAAGTGTTCGAGTCACACCATTTTAACGACGACTTCTTCAGGTTTATATTTACTAACTTTCTTAATTGAACACTAACAAAAATAAAGAAGTTAAATGGTTACCGAGAAGAAAATATTATCAATGCCAGTATATCAAAAACTGTTCTCTCTCCTGATAATTTAATGTTACTAAGAGTGTTGCTAGATACTATACTTTAAAATTACTATAATTTAAATTAAATCTCGGCGACAGCAACATTTTATTTTTATTCTGTTGACCTGTGTATTTTTTCAACAGTAGTTACTTCTATAGTATTTTAACAATATTAATTTATGTTTATTAATTATTTAATACTAAATAGTCATAAACAGTGCTGTTCTCAATAAAAAACAATAAACATATCTGAGGTGCTGAAAGCTAGCATGATAACATGATCTAACTAATATATAACATGATCTAACTAATAACAAAATTATTATATACAAAATGTTACTATAAACATACATACATATATGCAATGTAGTCTTTCACTATATTGAGTTTTAGTGCGGTAAATCAAGTGGCATTTTAGGTTTCAATCTTCGAACATTCTGACTATTGTCCTGCAAATTTATTGCTAAGGAATTCGGGTGGCTTTCTAATCATTGGATATAATTTTTGTTCGTATTTTTTGTCACACTATTTATGGAAGGTACGTCCAAGTCGTAGCAAATGCAGTACAGTCGTTGATACATTTTTCATTTTGCGTTATCCTCTGCCTCACAGATGAGTTATTTTTCAACAAATCGCAGATATATATATATATATATATATATATATATATATATATATATATATATATATATATATATATATATATATATATATATATATATATATATATATACTTTTGTAGAACCATAATTATATTTTTAAAATACCAATATATTTGTAGATTTATTTTTAGACTAACTAGCAATTAATGAACTATATATTATCCAAAGAAATATTAATGGACAATAGTCCCAATTTAGTTACAGTAAAATGTAATGTTATTTATAATATATAACTTAATTTTAAAGAATTTGAAAAAGAAAATGCTTTAATAGTTGCGTCTTGAGTAAAAATTGACGTTTAATAGTAAATTTAATACTTTAATATATAAACCAGTATCAATCGATTATTCAAATACATTCA